>QEOT01008544.1:432333-453616 GCA_003123785.1 Pterocarya stenoptera | reverse complement strand
TTTTGTATAACCAAACCAGCCCTTAATTACAATAGCAAGGTGGATAACATTTTAGACCATTACATCAACAAACTTCAAAATGGTCCATGTCTAAGTACCTGATTAGCCAAAAACATATTGGACCATCGAGTTGTCTCTAGTTGTCATTTTCTTACCCTTTTTGTGTGGGACCCCCATGCCTCAACTTTTATTTTTTTTGACACTACTAACATCTAATAATACAAGTTGCTTAAGGGGAGAAAAAAGGTATGGCTTTGGTGAGCATCAATACATCTTTACCAAGGTAGGATTTGCATGTGAATCTAAGCTTATGCCACAAAGCAATGGGTTTAAGAGATTGAATCAAATGAAGAGACGTCACAACCAACCTATAAAAAGCAACTGCAACATCTCAACTTCAGCAGGCTAAAAGTTGCATCAAAAGCAAAAGCGAAAGTAAAAGGCAAAAGTAATAATTACAACCACCATCATCCAACAATAACTAATGGAACAGATACCCACCCCAAAGTATTAATGAGAAAAGGGAAAAAAACAAACTAGTACAATGGGGAAATGGGAGAAGAGAGAAAAAAATTACAAAAGGAAATGAAAAAATTGACAGTTGGCTCCTAAGGAAAGAAGATGGGGGGGTGTGGGGGGAGAGGCCCGGATCAAGCATACAACCAAACCACCAGAATTAACACAATATATGGGCATAAGAAAACAGTGAAGAGTCTTCTACAATCCATTAGGAAGGGATGGTGGCAGTCACTGAAGAACTTACCGAGAAGACACATCATCTGACTCATTGATGAAATCAGGTTGAGGGCCATGATCTTCTCGCAAGCTAGAACGACGTAGCTCTTCAATGCGCCTTGCAACTTCAGGCATTGAAGGGCGTTTATCAGGATACTGGGCAGCACAGTCTACTGCAAGCTGCAATAGCTGGACCATCTCCTCCTGAACATTCTGGTAGCGGAGGAGCTCAAGATCAAAGACCTCAGAAGTCCACTCTTCTCTTACAATGGACTGCACCCATCTGGGAAGATCGACCCCTTCCTCATGCAAAAGGGCATGAGTGGGGGCCTTCCCAGTTAGCAGTTCCAAGAGCAAAACACCAAAGCTATAGACATCTGCCTTATGGGATACTTTCCGAGGGTCGGTAACCTCAGGGGCTCGGTAGCCAGCAACTCGGTTGGGAGTGGAGGAGGGCCCGACAAGGTGTGCGAGACCAAAATCAGAAACTCGGGCATCATAGGATTTGGTGAGGAGGATGTTGGATGATTTTATGTTTCCATGAGAGACACTGGGACCTTGGGAGTGCAGATACTCGATGCCACGAGCAGCTCCAAGTGCAATGGCAGACCTAATTTCCCAATTCAGTGGAGTTCTGCCTGCACCTTTGTTTCCTGTAGCGGAAAATAAGAGACCAAAAAGTTACAATGCGTTGCTGGAAAAATTCAAAAGTTCTACTTATGCAAATGATATCACTCCTTTGATGTACAACTCAAATCTGAATTGCTGAACAATGACCAAATGAAAGCTAACAAACATTAAGTCAATTATGCAACCATTCATTGGCAATAAAAGGTCTATGCAGACAGCACAATACTTGGATTTATGCAAACCAGATGAGTAGTAACTCCATCTAAGAAGAAAAAATATCAATTAAGGGATCCAAGCAAGCAAATGCCAATTGCATTGAATTTGTCAATAACCATGAAACCAAGTAGGAAGCAATAAACGTTCAGCAAGCACAACAGCACAATCAATAAAGGGGATCTAAACAACAGCCCCATAGCCCCCTTGGACATGAAAAAAGAGGGAAAATCAATCTTTTTCTTTTTTTGAATTAAAAAAAAGGAATTTTCCGAAAAAAGGAATCATCTAGTAGAATTATGCATAAGGAAGAAATCATAACAAAGAAATACCAAAAACCAATACAAGAAGAAGGCTCACCATGCAAAAGTGCAGACAAACTTCCCATGGCCATGTAATCATACACGAGCAGCTTCTCATCCCTGCTATAATAATAAGCCCTGAGAGGGACCAAATTCTCATGATCCATTGCTCCCACCGCTTCAATCTTCTCCTTGAACTCCCTCTCCGAAATTGTCACATCCTTCAATCTTTTCACCGCCACCACCGTCCCCGTCTCCAACACCGCCTTGTACGCCGTCCCGAACGTCCCCTTCCCCAAAACCTCTGCCGAGGCCCTCAACAGATCCTCCAGATCAAACACCCTCGCTGCATTCCCGAAAAACGCCAACTTCTTAGCCCCTCCACCACCACCGTTTGCATCTGCCTTGCCATTCCCAGTCATCGCTGCCACCGCCGCGGCCGCCACCGAATACCCATTTCCATATCCGCCACTCTCGACGTCCCCGGCAGGTTTCTCACCCGGAATCTCCACCTCCGGGTGCTTCGCCGTCGCAATGTCCACAGTGCTCGTCTGCTTGTTGCTACTCTTCTTCCGGCAGAACACTAGCAGAATTGCAAGGATAACCAAGAAAGCCAATACGGATCCAATCACAATACCCGCAATTGCACCTCCGGACAACTTCTTTCCGCCATTGTTTCCGCTGTCTTGGTCCGGTATAGTCACATTCCCGAAACAAGATTCAAAGGGACGCCCACATAGTGAATTCCCCAGAAACGAATCCTCCTTAAACGATTGAAGTTTCTCTGGTACTGAACCATTGAGCATATTGTTGGACACATTGAACTGCTCAAGCTTCGGGAAGTCCAACTCAGGGGGAATCGACCCTGTGAGTTGGTTGTTTTCGAGGAACAACGTCCTCAACCGGGTCAGGTTGTTGAAACCCGGAGAGATCCCGCCAGAGAAATTGTTGGAAGCAAGGTTGAGCCGAACGAGGTCTTGAAGAGTGAACACGAAGTCCGGGATTTCACCGGAAAGGAGGTTACCTTGCAAGTAAAGGTTGCGAAGGTTCACGCAGGAAGCGAGATCAGAGGGGAGTTGACCCGTGAGAGCATTGAGACGCAGACTGAGAGTGCGCAGACGGGTCAGGTTGCCAAAAATGCCAGAGGGGAGTTCGCCTGCGAGGGCCACTCCAGGAAGACGGAGCACAGTGACACGGTTGTCCTCACATAAGACTCCAGCCCAAGAGCACGGGTCCGACTCGGTGACTTTCCAGAGAAGGGTCCGGCCACCGAGTGCCGACCGGAGGGCCAAGAGTGCAGATCGGTCCGAACCCAGATCTGGTCTTGACAAGGGCAACACAATGAGAAAGGTGAAAAGCAAAATGGGAAGCGTTTGAGGCTGCATTTTGGATACTTGGTGGGTTTTCTCCTAAAAGAAAACCCAGGTTCTCAAGAGGGAGGCCAAGGATGAAAATGGTCTGTAGATTCTGAGGTTCGGGTCCAATTTCAAGGCATCGGTTGGCTCTCGGGGTCAGTGAGTGAGTTGGGGAAGCTGCATTTTTTGTCTACGGCTTGGAGAGAGAGAGAGAGAGAGAGAGAGAGAGAGGCAGTGTGGTTAACTTCACGCAAATTAGATAGATAGAGAAGAAAGTAAAAAAGACAGTGGAAGTGAAGTAAGAAACCCTAGTTGTATTCTTTGCAGTGTGTGTACTTGTTGGGTAGTCAACTGGGATTCCCTGTTTTTTAATTTCCTTTTATCTTTTATTTTATCTTTATTAAATTATTATTATTTTCATTATAAAATTTATTTTCTCATCTCAATGAAAAAGAAAAGAAAAGAGAGTTTCTTATTACTTTTTTCCAACAAAAATATAGACTTGCAAGGGTAGCTGCACCTTTTATGCGGGTGCGGATAATTAAACTGTTTCGTCACATTATTATAATTTTTTAAAATTTTTATATAAAATATGATAAATAATTTAATTTTTTTAAATATCAAATAATAATAATATTAAAAAATAATATTTTATTTAATTTTTAATTTTAATATAAAATCATCTCACTATCTAAACTATATATATCTTGCCTCCTACCTGGCTAGGGTGGCGATATGGCCCCTCCATCCCCACACTCTTGATTGGTTCGTCCCTCTCCATTGACCTGGTGGATGGATTTTTATCCTTTCCGCCCGTCCACTTGCTTGGTGTGGATGGTTTGCTCGGCCGCCATAAGGAGGGCTCAGGCAAGACTGTGAGGCACGAGTACCCGGCCAACAGCCGTACTAAAAAATGCTCCTCTTTTCACAAAACGATGCCATTTTATTTGAAGAAGAAACATTGAATTCGCCATTGGTTTTTCAAGTTATGTGATGATTTTGTGTACTACTTTGCTCCCATCATTTCCTAGTGCTCTGTCTTAGCATCATATTCCATCTAAAGGCATACTCTTTATCATGACAAATGCACATTAATTTTAGCTTGATTATTTTTCTTTAGATTATAATAAGAATTTTATTCTACTACTTGATAAATGAAACTGTGGAGCAGTGGTAACACTGCAACTATATACTACTTATATGATACAAAGGATAAATATACATACACATGTCAAGCACCTGCCTTGCACGTGCCCGCCAAGCTAGTATTAAAATATAAATAATTATATCCACGCTATACATTTTATAACTATATTTTAAGATAGTAGTATTTTTGTTTTTTATAAAAATAACTCTTATCTAAAATATAATTATAAAAAGTATTGTGTATAAATTATTTTCTTTTTATTATTTTTAATTATATCGATCGATATAACATATTTAAGTAAGTTCCTAAATTAATCATTTCAATAAACAAAATTTATATAATTTTTATTATTTTTAACTTTTATTTAAATTTAATTTCTTTTGTTGAAATGATAGGATTCTTGCCACTTGTCTGTATCCGACTGGTGGTGGATTTCTTTTGCCAATAATGGCAAGGTCAAGATTATTGCTCCCAAAAATGATTATCAATGATCTAGTGATATTACTTTCTCATTAAGAATTGTAAACTATAGAATCCGTAGAACTCGACCCATTTAAAATCCTCACATTTCTTGGGATGAAGAGTGAGAAATTGTTAGGTTATACAAATGAAATGAGATAAAATGAAAAATTTAATAACAGTAATGAAATAATTTAAGTTAAGATATTTATGAAGTTTCAGAAAATGAGAGAGAAAAAATTAAATAAAAATATTATAAAATTAAAATATTGATAGAATATAATTTTTTAACTTGAATTTTATTTTAGAATTTAAAAAAGTTAAATTATTTTTTGTATTTTATTTAGAAATTTGAAAAAATTATAATGATTAGATGAAAAAATTTGAAATTTGAAAATTTGAAATTAAAAAGTATTTATATTTGAATGGTGTTAAGATAAGATGAAATAGATTAAAACCATCTATAAAACCAAACGGGACTCGGAGAGTGTTTCTATCTTGTCAATAGAAAGGCTACCAAGGAAGGATAATGTTGCTATATTTTTCTACTACTTAACAATATGATTCAACTTTTAAAAAAGTAACTTTAAGCCTTGTTTGATTATAAAGATAAGATGAGATAAAAGTTGAAAGTTAAATAAAATATTATTAAAATTTATTTTAAAATTTAAAAAAATTGAATTATTTAATATATCTTATGTGAAAGTGAGGAAAAATTATAATGATCTTATCTCACCTACTAAACCAAACCAAATCAAACCAAACCAGTTCTAAAACTCTCTATTTCTCTCATTCTCTCCACTAATCCCGACTTCAAAAGAAGTTGATCCATCTCCCTATTTTCTCTCTCCATTCTTCAATTCCCTACAACTTGGTTTATATCTTGTCCTCCACGTCTATCTCATTTTCTCTTTTATGTCTAATCAAGTTTTGTCATTGTTAGACCTACTTGGTTTATATCTTGTCCTCCGCGTGTATCTCATCTTCTCTTTATGTCTAATCAAATTTTGTCATTGTCAGACCATCTCTTTCGCCTTTTGTCCCTTCTATCTTAGTACGGTAGGGTTTATAATTTTCCATGCATCTTTGGTGGACTTAACAGTTTGACTAATTTTAGGGAAGTGATAGGGTTAATACCCTATTACTACTCCTCTTCAAGTGCATTTCAAATTTTTTTTATTTTTTTATAATTTTCTTTTAAGTATTTTTTTAACATCTTTAATCATTAAAAAAAATTTAAAAATATATATAACTTTACTAATATTCACTTCTTTAATTATTAAGTAAAATAAAAAATATAAAAAATCAAATATAAAAAGAGTAGTGGATGGATAGTAACCCTATTATTATTCCTAAGTTTATCCCCAATAGGTAACAAGTTTAATCTTGGTAAATCGTACATTCATTCCACTCTCATCCCATAATAATAGATTAGAAGTTTGAAATCCGACTTTGCATTATAATTTCATTAGAACCAACTCTTGAGCTTGAAGTGACTCAATAAATTTTCAATGCATGTCAAACGCAGAATTGTACGTATTCAAGGAATCATTAGAAAAAACCTCAAAATATCATTCTCAAAATCTAGGATCCATTATATATAAATGATGTTTTTTCTAAGCAGCTCATATATAAATATATATATATATATTAAAATGGCCAATGTTAATCAAATAAATTGTTATAATCCCGAGAGTTTAAGGTTTAATCAAATTAGTATCCAACAGTCCTAAGACTTTTGGATCGGCATAGATAAGTAGCATGATGACCTTAATTTTAGGGAAAGTAATAACATTTATAGATATGGAGGTTGGACCAAATAGGATTTGGAAAAGACATGTAATTAGTTTTATAATTTTTTACATAACTCTATTTTAAATAAAAAATACTATTATAAAATAACTTATAAAAATAACATCACTTTATATATATATAAATATTCTTATTTTAAAGTATGATTATAAAAAAAATTATATATGTATCTATGATTTTGCCGGCATCAAGAACTATTCATAAGTCCAATTTGTACAAAGAGAAGCTAACATGGTTGTTCACAAATTGGCAAAGCATGCGCTCCTTTATGATGCAAGAAGATATGGATGGAGGAAGGACCAGATTGTATTCGTAATGATGTAATTAAGGACAAACTTTGCATGGATCCTCTTTCATGAGTGAAATGTTATGATATTGATTTCAAAAAAAAAAAAAAAAAAAAAATCCAAGGTGGAGGGGCATAAGCGGTTAGATTTTTAAAATATAAAGTCAAAAACACTCCGATCAAAATGAGTCATGGCTTCACAAACTTTTAAATGTATGTTATGCACAGTTTTAGAGTGTATAAATTCTTTACATTTTTAAATAAAAAAAAAGTAAAATCTATTATTAAAAATTTAATTTTTTATATAAATCTCATATTTATTTATTTTTAAAATAATAATCCGTGAGACATTTGACAAATATCATTTCTCAACTTTTAATAGCTTGGAAAGAGAGAGTGGTTAAATTTCCCTCATGACTTATATTTATATATATATATAATTCTACATATCATACACATTACACTATATATCATACACATTGCATAATTATATACCTATATATAAAGAAAATCTATTTTACACACTCAGCATACCGCTGATGTGGAAGCTTTATACCTCAATTATACTAAAAAATTATTGGGTTCTTGATATTCTTTAAAATTATAATGGGTCCTATTATGGATAAAGTCAACGAGATCTAGCCTATTGAAAATGTATCATTAATAATAAGGGAAGTGATAAAGCTATAAGCTAGGAGTATAAGAGATAAGTTAAGTTGATTCATATTCCTAAAATAAAAGGATTTAATAAGGCAAGTAGGATTCATTTACTTAAAGAAATGAATAAATCTCTATATAAGGAGGAGATCTTCACAAATCTACAGGCGTTCTTTATGACTTCTCTTCGCACATACTCTACCATGCTCAATGACTCCAAATGATATTCTCTTAAATGAGACATCATCTTCAACCTCTCCGAAATCCTAATTTCTTCTATTGTATTGAGTGATATGTGAGATTATAAAAAATTGTAAAATGATCTATTATAGTGGATTTTACCTCTAAACAACCTGTGGACGTAGATTTTTATGTCAAATCATGTAAATTTATGTGTCTCTCTATTTAATTTTTACTTATTTATTGATTATTTATTCCATGAATGAGTGTAAAGAGCATAGTATCGGTATCCGAATCATCATCGTGAGTCGGTGATGACTCATTCTTCTGTTTTGGCTTGTTGTAGGATTTTTGGTATTAATAGATTCCATTATAAGTGATGTGCTAACCCACTTACTTATATGTGTATTTATATCTATATATATATGTTCTCATATATATATATATAATATTATGTTTATTAAACCAATTGGAGCTATCTTGCAAGAAGAAACTTTTAATAATAATAACAATAATAAAAGAATATAGGAAAGAAAAATATCTTAATTTTAAAAGGGTGAAACGACAAATCAAATCAAATCAGACATACGGTAATAAATTTGAATTTTGTTTATCGTAGGATCATTGGTCATTTTGGACCGTTCGATTTGGAAAGATGATTGCCTTATCCACCGACTATGGTATACGGCAGTTATGGGTTGGATTATATTGTCGTTGGGTGGGTCCTGTTTTTAATTGCAACCTCAAGGCTCTCAGTCCCACGTGCACTAGCATGGTTGCTTCAAAAGAGCTACGTCACCGTGACACTGTTGCGAGGAAATGATAAGAAAAAAATAAGAAAAAATCTAATTATAATTTTCGCCCAAGACGCGTCACTTTTTTTTTTCTTATAAAGTATGTGGTATATAAATAATAAATAAAATAATTCAATTAATTTTAAAGAAATAAAATAAAATAAAATATAGTGTGTAGGAATGATGATTTGCAAAGCTCAATAAGAAATATATAGAAATAAAAAATTCTATTCATCATCTCCACACACCACACACCATATTTATTTTTTATTTTTTCTCTTATGAAATATGTGGTGTATGGAAGATGACTGATGAGTAGAAAAATTCAATTAGTTTAATAAGAATAAAACTAAAAAAAAAGTGTGATGTGTGGTGTGTGAGGATGATGAGTAATAAAACTCAAATAATAAATGATTAGATTTAATATATTGCAAAACATTTAAAAAATTTTGTTATTCATTATCTCACATACCATACATCACACTTGTATTTATTTCTTTATATTATTTTATTTCATCATCCCTATACCAAATATTTATTAATAAAAAAAATTTATATGTGGTGTGTGGGGTAGAAATGATGTATATATATTTTTTGATATGAAGATGACAAGCTTAACCTAAATTTCATGCAAATCAAGGTTTTTTAACTTTCTATCTTGATTATGTTGGAAATACTTTTATAATTTAGAGCTTGGTTTAATTAGAATAATCTTACTTTTCATTTTGAATTTATCGTCTAAATATCGTAAATTTGTTATTTTTAGTCATATCAACCCATGTGATATGATATACCTTAAGTGATCTTTTTTATGTTTTTACTTAAATATAAAATCATTTAATATATTAATATAACTGATCATGAAAATAAATTTGTGCCGACAAAGAATATCATTTTATAAAAAAAATTGAAAATTTTCAAACCATTTATCCTCAACCTTAAACTCGTTTTCTCATTTGTCTTTTCAATAAATGAATAAGTCCAAGAGAAAAGGAGGAAGCCAAACTTGATATTTACCTTGTAAACTTGTGGCCAAAACTTTCCAAATCAAATAATGCTTTATTCAGCAATTTGATCTTATATTATACATTTATATTTATATAATAAATACAGGATCAAACAGTTACAAAAATGGAACCATCCTGCCATTTTCAGTACAAACTACAAGATCATCTCAACATGAGCCAATAATTCATGTTGAAGAATGTTACTCTCGCCACAGTTGGGTCCTGATAATTTTTTTTAATTTATTTACTTGATGATTAAAGAAGTATTTTTTTAATGATATTGTGATTTTTTTTTAAATATTTAAAGGTATAAAAAATTAAAAAAAAAAAAAGATAAAAGAAGACTTTTTTACCCTTATCGAGCCCGGCCCGTCTCGTGTTACACTGCTCATTCATGTTAGGTAGAGATATAAAACATGCTACCATTTTGTCCTTTGGGATTAGGTTTTTCCATTGAAATAATTTTCCCTTTTATTTTTATTTAAATGTCTCCCTTATCTTCTTTTGGGTTTTTCTTGCAAGAATATCCATTGCCACCAAATATTCTCATTGCCACAAAGAATCCTTCTTTATTAAGTTATGAGAAAGTCCCAATTTTCCCATTCTCTCAACATCTTGTCAAAGAGGGAACTTTACGCAAGGCTTTGTTAATTTTCATGTTTGTCTGAATCCCACCATCATTCATTTCACTATTTTTTTATTCCTTAATGACACACCACTTGTCGTAGAGTTTATTATAATTATAAAAAGAACATTGTTATTCTAAGATCTCTATATCACACATTACTTACATGACATAATTTAACTTAGAAGATAAATTTTAAAATTTAAATCTTACAAATTAAATATTATAATTTAAATGATATAGATGGTGTATTCTATATATCGACTTGATAATAGAATAGCTCAAACAGATCCTTACAGATAGACTTTTTCACTGTAGAAATGATCGATAATCGTGGTACGTAGTCTCAATCCTTCACTGGTTAAATAAGTTGATGTAGGACCCTCTAACAAACCCAAGTTTATGGTGATGATTAGTTTATGCATGACAGATTTGATGTGAAAAAACAATACATCAACTTGAAGCTTAAGCTTAGCATGAGGTACAAACTAGCATGCATGTTTATGATAATTTAAGGCAAAATACTGTGCTGTCCAATGATGAGATATGAAGATGAGATTAAAGTAACCAAATTTCCAGCGTGTTATGATCTTTAGGTGAGATTCTTAGGAGAGTCTCCAAAGTCCAAAGGGCATTATTAAGTTATATATTTTGACAGCCACACTGCTCATAAAATAATGGCAGAAATGAGCTGTCTCTACATTCACCTGTCTGTATATTATATGCTTTCCACGATATAGAAAGTCGATCGATGCTTGAATTGATATTTGGATGTGGGAAACAATTCAGATGTATAATGTTAATTACTCATGTGGCTATGTGTACAAGGTTTCTAAAGAAAATATGGTGATATTTTTAGAGCTCGAGTCTGTTTAATGAATGAGAAATGGAATACGAAATGCATGTTGTTATTTATTTTAAATATTATCATTATTCTTAGTCATACTTACTATGTAACACATGTTAAGTGATTGTAATTTAAGTAATTGACAGATGAAACCACTTAAAATATATGACATCAATAAAAGCGACTAATGCTCCGGTTGGATTGAGAAGCGATCGCAACTCATCTCATCTCATTATTAATATTTTTTCAAATTTTCATATAAAATATAATAAATAATTTAACTTTTTCAAATCCCAAAATAATAATAATAATATTAAAAAATAATATTATAACAATATTTTATCTAATTTTTAACTTTTATCTCAACTCATCTCATCTTAACTCACTATTCAAACGGCACCGCCTGACCAAATTTAATTAGGTTGAAGAGTGGTAGCATTGCTCAAACTCTCGACCCTGTCTCTCGGACCTATAATATTCCTAATAAATCACACACCTAATAATGAATTGAATCTCAAACTTATCCTTTACTAGAAAAGAAGAGAAAAGAAAAGTGTTCGGATCATATATAGATGCCCAAGCCTGTTTAGATCACACACATGCTTAAACTATTAGGTTAACCATAGGTGAGCTATTCCTTTCTCCTCTTCTTAATTTCTTTGTAACTAAGTTTTCTTTGTTGCTCTTCATGTGAAGCATGCATGCAAAACTGGACACCAACAAACACCATTGATCACATGATTCACTTATAAAAGGCATATGAATTTTCATTTCTGGTACCATATCTTTCGTTCTTATTCAGTATTAATTAATACCCAGATTCCAAGGTTAGTTGAGTTTGGTGCTGAAGTAAAACAGTGTGTTTACCACGATTTTTGGGGATTAATTTCTCCTTAAAAGGGTGTATTTACAGGAAAAGAAACCCAAACGCTAACGTGCACGTCAACACAAAACAGTACAAAATCTTAGGTCTAAATAGAACATCATGCTGAAAAGAACAGGCAGACAGCCGATCGAGTGCATGCAAGAAGTTTAACCCCTCATGAAAGCCATGTTTAGATTGGAGGTACTGCTTTTGAGCAGACAATGACATTCCTCTTACTTCTGAAAGCAATTTACAACTTTTTAACTTAGTTAAGAAAATCAATTGTTTTGGAGTGTTACATTTACAAAGAGTTTTCGTAAATCTTCAAATTACTAATAATATAGTTTTATATGATACGTTAAATCTACTTTACAATAAAAATATTTTTATAATCTATCGTATCACATCAAATCGCATCAGTTTGTAAATTTATTTTTGTAAGATTTCTTTATGACTAAAGCATTTCTCTTTTATTTTTGTTGGTGCACATGTCAATAATAATACTAGTCTATGGGGTGTGATGTCGACTACTATATAAGATGTGATTTGAATAGTGAGATGAGATGAGATAGTTTTAGATGAAAGTTAAAAATTGAATAAAATATTGTTAAAATATAATTTTTTTAATATTATTATTGTTTTGGAGTTTGAAAAAGTTGAATTATTTATTATATTTTATGTGAAAATTTTAAAAAATTATAATGATAATATGAGATGAAATATTTTTTATATCCAAACCTAGCCTAAGATCCGAGTGTATCTTCTCTAGCAATAATTAATATTTTTGGTGGATTGACAATTTGACTGAGTGTATCATTTTGCCGAAGACGAGGTGCTGTTAATTATCATTCTCTCATATTTTTAAATAATTGAAAATTGAGTTCTACTATATACAATCACATTTTTGTAGTCTTTGTGCATTTAACTAATGATGTGATTGGTCAAAATAATTATTTTATATTAAAAAAAAGCGACTCAACCAATCACATTAATAAAGTATATAAAATATAAGTAAAAATAACTGTACATGAAATTTTTGTTTGGAGAATAGTATTTACAATTTAATTTATTTTTCTCTCTGTCTGTACTTTTATTTTATTCTTTCCTTTCATTTATTATATTGTTGAGGCGCCGCAAAAGTTGTGTACGCATCACCTTTCCAATATAGATTTTGCTACACAACTTTTTACTATTCACTTACACTCTATATTTCATATTTTTTAATATTTTTTTAAATTTTTTTTTGAATTTATTTTTTTAAAAATATTTCAAATTTTTTATTTACTATTCATATAAAAAATATTTGATAAAAAAATTAATTTTTTTTTTAAAAAAAAGGTAAAGTATGGAGTGTGAATGAATAGTAAGAGATTGTAAAGATTTTTTGTTCCAAGATTGCTTACACAAAGCGTGCATCCGGCCAAGAAAGACCCAAAAGAAATGAGAGAGAGAGAGAGAGAGAGAATTGGGGTGGGGGCGCTTGCAATAACATGTCGTCCCATGTGCTTTGTGCTGACTTTAGTTTTATGCTTTTAACTGTTCAATGGTATGCAATTATGCACTATGTTCCCTTTGATCAGTCTGTTTTTGATGGAAGCCCAAATATATAAAGAAATTTATGAGCTTAATTTATCTCATAAAATTGATTTTATAAGAGATAATTGTTTATTCCATATAAACATGTCCAAGACCTTATCTAAAGATAAAATGTGATTATTCTTCAATACTCTCCCTTACGTGTAGGTCAGTATTTTTTTCTGATCTTTGTCACGAGATTAGTAGTGTGGGCCTTCATTCGTCCTGTGACATGCTCTGATACCATGAAGAAATTTATGGGCTTAACTTATCTCATAAAACCGGTTCTACAAGGGAGGATTGTTCATTTCTTATAAACATGCTCAAAATGTTTATCTACAGACAATATAAGATTATTCTTCAACAATATATACATCTCCAAATTTACAAGAATATTCATGAGCACTAAACATATCTTTCTTTTTTATCCTCGCTTTAGCAACTAATTAAAAGACTATATATCCAAGTATGGTGTGATAGTTCTATCTGCCTATATATCATGAAATGAAAATACAAAATCCCATTTTGTTAGATCATGAGCTACATGATTAAGTTGTACTATGATCGATGGACCTTTTGCATCTTCCATCGGTTGAAACTGAAAAGGATTCGAGTGTCTTTGATGATGGTATTGCTCTCCCAATATAAAAAAATAATAAATATTGTAAGATGTAGTTTATGTGTTTATCTTTTTCTCATTTTAAGTTTTAGAATTATGATAAAACTGCCCAAAGAGTCTTCTAAATAAAACAATAGGATTTTTTTTTAATTAATTAAATGTGAAGAGGGATAAGAGTGGATGAAAGTTTAACTACCTAAAAGAAGAGTATGTTTAACTCTCCAAACTGCCAAAACTACTTAAAGATTATCTTTTAGATTGATTTATACTTAAAATAAAAATAAAAAAATAAAGGGAAGAGGAGGACCATAAATATCTGCTGGTGATCTTGATTCTTCAGCCTAACTGATGAGTATTGGCAGCCACATTTCACACTGACTTGGCCCCCAGCAGTTGTTCAAGTTGATAATTAGCTTATGAGTTTTGTTATGTACAAGTAAGTTTGTGTACTAATCTGTATATTAATATAGTTGTCTTTAGTACTGTTCATCCGGGTTCCGACCCGGAAAATCGGATATACCGGACCGGAACCCGGGTTTCAAACCCCGGATTGAAACCCGAACCGGGTTAATCCGGTTTAGATCCGAGCCGAAACCCTGATGAATCCGGGTTTTAAAAAACCCGGATTCTGGGTTTCGGATTAAACCCGGATTATATATATATATAAATTTTTTGAAAAGTAAAGTACAACTATATTTAAGAGAAAGCAGTACGTAGAAATAAAGTTGGCTTGGGAACTCGGAAGATTCTTGGGAGTTGGGATAAAGCAATTAAAACCCACAAAGCCATCTCTATCATCTGATGCTGCACTGAAAAGGGATTGCTTGGCTGCAAAACCAAAGCCACGTGTTGATAGCTAGCCGGCGAATGCGTACGTATCGATAAAGCTCTTTGTAGAGTCTAAAAGGAACGAGTTAATTGGAACTTGAATTCTGAGAGCGAATGAGAGATATGGGGGTCGAGGGTGTGGAAGTGAGACTGAAGCACGGGATTCCGTTGATAGGTCTGTGGCAAAGAACTGAAGGTCACACAGTGCTCACCATCTTTCTTCTCTTGTCCTCGAACTCCATTCTCCGGATGTTTTGTTGCTTACTACATAGTCTCTCACAGAGATACACATGCCCAAAGATCGGGAGAATAGAGAGTCTTACTGAATGGCCGGCTAGACAGACACGGCAGCGAGAGATACGGTGGCCGAAGCTTGAAATAGAGAGACATGAAGGCTAGGGTTTCGCCTGAGAAAGAGAGGTCTGAGCAAAGAGAAATTACCTCAGAAACTCGAACGGGCTTTAGTAGAGAGAGTGGGGGGAGGAGGGGTGGGGGCAGCGGAAACCCTAAAGAAGAGATATGATCTACGGGTCGTTGAAGAGCTTTTATCTATATAAGTCCGGGCACCGGATTGTACCCAGATTTGATACTCGGATCCGGACCGTATAAATCTGGATATTGTATTGCGGGTTTCGGATCGGATCAAATCCGGGCCAAAACCCGTAATCGGAATCTGGTTATCCGGGTTTCGGACTGGGTCGGGAAAAAACCCGGCCCGGATGAACAGTCTGAGTTGTCTTCATATTCTAGATTCAAATTAGCACTGTTTTTAATAAAGTATACTTTTTGACCAATTATATTGAATATGTGTGCGCATTAGTCCGTAGAATCACTTACAACTAGATTTTTCCTTAGCCTATTACTTCTGAAAGCAGTTTACAACTTTTAACTTCAGTTAAGAAAATTAAAAACCAATTGCTTTGAAGTGTTATAGTCACAAAGAATTTTCATAAAAGTAAACTCTCAAATTACTAATATATATGGTTTCATATAATACATTAGATTTATTTTATAATAAAAATAATTTTACAATTTAATGTATCATATCAAATCACATCAATTTGTAAATTTATTTTTATAAAATTTCTTTATAACTAAAGTATTTCTCGTTTATTTTTGTTGGTGCAAATGTCAATAATAATACTAGTCTATGGGGTGTGATGTCGACTACTATATAAGATCGATTCGAGTGTATCTTCTCTAGCAATAATTAATATTTTTTGGGAATTGACAATTCGACTGAGTCTATCATTTTGCCTAAGAGGAGGAGGTATCATTTTTATATTTATTATCATCATTATTATTATTTTCAAATAATTGGAAATTATATATGATTCTTTATTTATTATTAAATTATTTGATATAATATAAAAGGATGGTAAGATAACAATAATTTAGAGAAGATTTATGCTACATACAGTCACTTTTAAATATTTTTTATGTATTTTAGTGATGTAATTGGTCAAAACAGTAATTTTATATTAAAAAAAATGACGCAATCAATCACATTAGGGAAATTCATAAAAAATACGTAAAAATAATTATATATAGAGTTTTTATTGAGAGCATAGTAGATAAAATTTAATTTTTTTTTCTTTNAGAGAGAGAGAGAGAGAGAGAGAGAGAGAGAGAGGCTTGCAATAACTTGTCGTCCCATGTGCTTTGTTATGATTCTGGTTTTAAGCTTTTAACTGTTCAATGGTATGCAATTATGCATTGTGTTCCCTTTGATCAGTCTGTGTTTTGATGGAAATCCAAATATATCAAAAAATTTATGAACCTAACTCATCTCATAAAATCGGTTTTACAAGAGATGATTGCTCATTCCTCATAAATATGTCGAAGACTTTGTCTATAGAAATGTGAGATTATTCTTCAATACTCTCCCTCACATGCATGTCAGTATTTTTTTCTAGTCCTTGTCACGAGGTAAATAGTGTGTGCCCTCATTCGTCCTGTGACATGTTTTGATACTATGAAGAAATCCATGGGCCTAACTAATCTCATAAAACCGGTTCTACAAGAGAGGATTGCTCATTCTTTATAAACATGCTCAAGCTCTTGTCCACAGATAATATGAGATTATTCCTCAACAATATATACATCTCCAAATTTACAAGAATATTCATGAGCACTAAACACATCTTTCTTTTTTTTATCCTCGCTTTAGCAACTAATTAAAAGACTATTTATCCAAGTATGGTGTGATAGTTCTAGGATGAACAGATGTTCCAAGATTATATCAAAAATGAATTTGTAAGTGGTGGGTGAGAGGCTAATTATTAGATATATAGAGTCCTGTAGTATGAACAAAATGGTAGTCCTAACCCCATAAAAAAAAAAAAAAAAATGGTAGTCCTAACTTATAACAAGATGTGATATTAAATATGATATCTTATTATCTTATAATAGATTGGGATTAATATGTGTTTGTGACCTAGTCTTGGGTTTCTGGGAATTTCAAGGTGACCAGTGTTCATCATATGGGTTATGTACTTTGTTAGAAAGCTTGATCACGCATCCTACATGTTGCCATGTAACACTTTATTATTCCTGCCCATCTACATGTTTTTTTTATGGAAATATAACCAAAGAGGCCACACACATCAGTCTTACATAACTCAGACTTCACAACCAAGAAAAGGAGGAACCAAGAAAACGAGGAAGAGATGACTAAGTCAAGTTTGGTTTTACAGATGGTCTCAACCTATCTCGTTCTATCTCATCTCAATATTCAAACATAATTCAAACAAAAACATTTTTCAATTTTAAATTTTCAACTCTTTTATCTAATTATTATAACTTTCTTAAACTTCTGAACAAAATACAAAAAATAATTTAACTTTTTTCAAATCCTATAACGAAAATAATATTAAAAAATATATTCTAAAAATATTTTAGTTTTATAATATTTTATTTAATTTTTTCTCTTTTATTTTTCAAAATCTCATAAAACATCTTAACTCAAACCATTTTATTACTATTCAGAAACTAACTTACTATTATTCACAAATTTTTCATCCCATTTCATCTGTATAACCAAACGAGATTTAAAAGTTTCTGACTCTAATAGACAAAGTGGACAAAAAGAGTCTTAAAAAATCAGAATATGACTAAATACTAAAGGAATTTCATAAGATGAGACAATAATTAGTCAAGATTTTTACATACTTGCATGCAAACTTTCACATTTCATAAACAAAGAACTACAACTCATTTTCGTGTTTAATGGATTGGTCAAGATTTTATAGTTGAAGTGAAGATTGATTGCAAAAGAAAATGTTTCATTATGAAGGCAATAAATGGGGTTAGGCAAATTATTGTTGGTTGGAAATTGAGGAAAAAGATACTTGTCACTGCACTCAACCAACCATCTTGTTCAAATAAGGAGCAGTAAACTCTACCCAACTTTGCAATATTTTCCACCCAGCAACTCATTGTAATCTCATCTTGCTTTAGATTAAAATATTCTTGCTCAAATCCTAAGATATACTATTAAAGAGAGACAAACATGGAATTAGGTCTTACAATTTTTTAAACATTTGCTTTAGTTATACAAATAAAAATAATAATAAATATTGTAAGATGTAATTTATGCATTTATCTTTTTCTCATTTTAAGTTTTAGAATTAAGATAAAGAGAAATCATACTTACAGTCGTGAGTTTGCAAGCGCCGTACAATCACTTTGAAAAAAATAAATAAATACGGGACCTAAGTGAAAAGAAAATTAATTTTTTAATGGTTGATTACACTATTTTTCAAAGCGACTGCACGGCACTTGCGCACTCTACTACTGTATGTAGCATTATTATAAGATAAAATTGTCCAAACAGTCCTCTAAGTAAAACAAGAGGATTTATTTTTTTAAATTAAATGTGAAGAGGGACAAGAGTGGATGAATGTTTAACTACTTAAAAGAAAGGGTTAAAGCCCTTTCGTCGACCCCTTTACCTCTTCGAAGGGCCCATTGGGCCATATCATGGACCCGAATATTAGCCTAACCCAATAAGCCTTGAATCGAGAATTTGATTGTTTGAAAGGATATAAGCGGTTATCACTGAAAGGATAACTACCCAAGAACCTTGGGAGAGGGTATCAGTTTATCCTTAACAGTGAAGCTTGTATATCTCGCTACTTGAATTTCAAATAACCATATCAAACAGAAGACATAAGGAGTTCTATTTATATCACCCAAGTATGACAATGAGATCCATATTCTTCTACGATTAAAGAAATCTCCACTATCTTTACTGACATAGATATCGAAGACGTTTCCATGAACCTCCCAAATCCCATTCTCTTTGGTTGTAGGTGATTGGGTGTGTAGAGCTGTAAACACGTCCATAACATCTATTTGATCAAATGTGCAATTTATCCATTTCATTTTTTAAAAGAGAATAATTAGGGAGCAGGGAGACGAGTATAAGAGGTTGGAGATGGTATCTTGGACGTATGGGCCAGTCTTAGATCTCGGGACGACGTTAATCCTTGTGCACATTCTGGGCCAATCGGGACCTAACATGTTGGGCCTTCTGTTGGCCCATTTCGTGTCAACTAGTCAATCTATGGTATTTGTTGACAAAAACATCATCAGCACAATCTATAACTCACATATGTAATGTAAAATCTTATTAAGACGATATTAACCGCCGTGAAAGATTATTAATATGTAACTGGTGTGGTCGCCATTGTACAAATATTTTGTTAGGGCGAAAGTGTCTGCCCTGATAAATCCATTGGTCGAGTAAAAAACCAGACTGCCTCGAACGGCTTTCTTCCGTACACTCTCTTCGTGGTCTCTTTCTCCTTCTCCCAAATCGAAGGTACTAAACCCTAATATCTCTCTATCTCTCTCGCGAAACACGCCCACACGATATTTATGAAATTAGATTATGTGCTGTTTGGTTACTGAGAAGGTGTAGGAAACGGCGGATGGAACCACAACTTTCTCGACATTATCATCTTTTTGATACTGTTAGGAGCTAAACTTTAACTGGGCTGAGCCTAAATCCAAGCCGGTATTGTCTATTTGAGCTGTGATCTTCAATTTATAGAAATCCAGTACAGTATGGAGTATAAATTTGAACATTTCCCTTTCCTTTCTTCCCCCTCGACTTTCTTGGCAAAGAAACATTGTTAATATGTGGAACTTGAGATCATTTTGTAGGTGTGCTCTCTAATAGCTTGCCTTACTTTGAGTTTGAATTGTTATTTTTTGGCGATTATCGAACCGCGAACAAACCAGTGCATTGCGTTTGTTTGTGAATCTCTGGGTTTTATTCTCTGAACCCCCCGGGGGCCCCAAAAGATCGTATGTTAATTCAAAATTTTGTTCTATTTCATTGTATTTTATTGGTTTGATCACTAGTTAGTGTTTACATTGTGGTCTCGTGACTTTTCCAAAGCTAGATGTGTTAAGATAGCGTGCAAACCTGTTTGTATGCTTAAGGTGATCTTTTTTGCGCCATAGCATTACTAAGACTAGATATGAGTCATCCTCTATGTTTAAAGGGCCATACGATTACAATGAAATTGTTGATTTTGTAGGGTAAGAAATGGGATCCCAAATTCCCATGAACAGTGATCGTACAAGGACGAATTGGACACCAGCAATGGAACGCTATTTTATTGATCTTTTGTTAGATCAGGTGCATAGGGGGAATAGGATGGGCCATACATTCAACAAACAAGCTTGGACTGATATGCTGACCATGTTCAATGCATATTTTGGATCTCCATATGACGAAAAGGTCTTGAAAAGTCACTACACTAATTTGTGGACGCAATTCAATGATATAAAAATTCTTCTCGATCAGAATGGATTTTCTTGGGATGATACTAAAAAAATGGTGGTAGCCAGTCATCATGTTTGGGATTCCTACGTCAAGGTGCATTAATTTCTCTGGTCATTTTTGTTTTTATATTTTTGTAGCTCTACCTTTGGGGTGAAAGTTAATCGGCACAGTACAAATGCAGGCTCACCCAGAAGTGCAGTCCTACAGAAATAAAGCCTTGATGAACTTCAATGATTTGTGCTTGATATATGCACACACAACAGCAGATGGAAGATACAGCCGGTCCAGTCATGATTTAGACTTTGATGATGACATTCAAGGATTGAATATTGGTGTGTTTTTATGTTCTGTCATGGATATGCAGAAATGTTGCATTTGTCATTGGCGTTGAAATGTATCCTATTGGTACTGTGCTTATATTGAAGCAGCTTTGTAGTGCTTAAAATTATGCCAAGATCTAATTATTTATTTTTTATTATTGTGAATTTAGAGAGTATGCAAGAAAAGGAGAACAGACTCAAAAGCAATGAACTCCCCCCCCCCCCCCCCC
>QEOT01008544.1:417417-429194 GCA_003123785.1 Pterocarya stenoptera | reverse complement strand
TCTCTCTCTCTCTCTCTCTCTCTCTCTCATTTGCAATACTACCTATAGGTAGACAAGACTGGTACAATCTATTTAGGATCACCAGAAACTTTAAGGTACATGCATCAATACTGAAGGGCCATGTGAAAACTGCACTAACGTGTGTAATTACGGGTGCCATAGTTTGTCTAAATTAGTGTTGTAATAAGTAATAGTTCTATTTCCTGAGCATTGAAGTCTATGGATTTCAAGTAATGTTTGAAACCTTTGTTTTTGTTGAACAGTATTAAACTACATAATTACTTCATTTTTTCTTTGGTACCATATGCATGTATAATAAATTCTCTCACCTAATGTCAGTTTTTTGAATTTGTAGGTGAAGAGGATGACCAATCTCCAGATAATAGCGATCCTCTAGGGATAAACTGGACAAGGCAAATGGACCGTTATTTTATCGACCTCATGTTAGAGCAGCTGCACAGAGGAAATAAGATTTATGGGACGTACAATGAGCAAGCTTGGACCTGGATGATTGCATCATTCAATAAAAAGTTCGGACTTATTTGTGACAAAGATGTGCTAGAAGATCGGTATTTGAGTTTGATGAAAGAGTATACAGATGTCTTGAATCTCCTCAATCATAATGGCTTTGCTTGGGATGAAATAGACCAAACAGTGATAGCTGATGATGATGTTTGGATGGCGTATATCAAGGTACCATTCTTTCTTATTCCTAATCTGTTGCTATAGTATATGGGTGTTCCAAGGTGCCTCTGGTATCTCAACGCACAATATGGTACACACATGCATAAACACGCCTTTTTACTGTAGTTCAGAACATAGTCATACTGATTGTAGATCAGCGAACTGGATAACTCGATTAGCTCTCTTAAAATGATTTTTTGCAGGAGCATCCTGATGCAATTGCATACCGAGATAGGATCTTAGATGGTTATAGTGATTTGGGCTTGATTTATGGAAATGACAGTTGGAATGGTAGAACAAGTAGTTTGGACATAAAATTCGAAACCGACAATAATGCCTTTGGGATGGGGATCAATGATGTGGGAGACATGCAATCTCCATCTGGGGAATTTGAAATGTCTCGGAAGAGAAAAAAGAGAAAATCCGCAAGTTCATCAACCTCAGCATGCACTCAAAAAGTTCAGAGAACACTCGGGGCGGAGATACAAGAAGCAGCTGAGGAGAAGTCATGTCTAGTCAAAACTCACGGGGGTACTGAAGAGGACAAAGACTACAGCTCAATAGAATGTATTGTTGCAGCACTTCAAACTGTTCCAGACATGGATGACGAGCTCTTCTTGGAGGCTTGTGAACTTTTGGAAGATGAGAGAAAGGCCAAGATGTTTGTGGCCATGGATGTCACTGCACGGAGAAAGTGGTTACTGAAGAAGCTTCGACGGTAGGATCTATATGGCTAGTGTAAGTAACTTCCATTTTTGTATGTAATTTCCGACACGATTTCCTCGCCGAAATTGTAATTATTTTCTAAATGCCCGGGTGTTTTTGGTTATATTGTTAGATTATTAGAGTGTGCAAGCTCCGCACACTCTTTTTGAAAAAGGGTAAGGTCTACTATAAAAAAATTAATTTTTTCATGTAGGTCATATATTTATTCACTTTTTTTAAAGGGAGTGTTTAATACTTGTATATCTTAGGATTGCAAATATCATTTTCCTTTGATTGTCAGCTTGTTTGATGATTATGGCTGAAAATCGACCCTCTCAGTTTGGCGAGAGGGTCAAATGAGCACCAATCAGCCCTTCCTCGATCTGGGTGTTTCCGACCGGATTGCACCATGGTGTTCTTCTTGCTCTCAGGCACGATCCTACCGTCTCCCAATATGGTCCAATCGGTTTGATCACTTTGGACTCCAAACTTAAAAAAAAAAAAAACTCTAAAAATCACTTGTTTTACTCAAAGTTTGTACTATAACATGCATATACAAATTCCAATTTTTCCAAATAAAAATTGAAATTCAGATTTGGAACATCAACAACAATGAAAGATGATGCAAAGAGGAGAGAATCAGATAGGAGGGTGGCACAAGACGTGTATTGTTTTGAACTTATCGTAGCATATATGCATATTTACATAATAACATTATAGTTAATATAAAGAGAAATGAAACAATAACTCATCCGATAATATATATAATATCTTTTGAGAATATGGTGACGATTATTATTATTTTTATTATTATAAATGTTTCTTATATTAGTCTATTATTATTTTGAGTAATAATAATAATAAAAAAAGGCCCTCACGAATTTGGGTTCAAGCATATTACTACATCAATTGACCAGAAAATAAATAAGCAATTGATATAATAATAATAATAATAATAATAATAATAATAGTAGTGAGATAGTTGATGATGTCGCTTTTGCAAGAATACCAAGTGAATTGTCTAATATTTATTTGTGTGACCATCTACATTATTTCAACTTAAATAATTAAATTCATAATCATTTTGTATAGAACTAAATGATGTGACTTAATAAGAATAAAACTCTTTTTTCTTAGCATACTAATCATGAAAGGAAAACCCTAAGCTTATCTCTAATCCGATCCTGATAAGATTCATCTCTTTTTCTTCAAGTTCGGCCTTGGCTTGATTTTAGTGCTTTCCCCCACTATGTCATTCTACATAAGACACGTATTCTTGTTATGTTTGAATACGAATGGAATTTTATTTCATCAAATCATTACAATTTTTTAAAATTTTCATATAAAATATATAAAATAATTTAATTTTTTAAAATTTTAAAATAATAATAATAATATTAAAAAATAATATTTTATTCAACTTTTAATTTTTATCTCGATTCATTACCTAAACCTGCTGTAAGGCGTATAGCCTCCATGTGTCGGCATCATCAAACGTGGCATTGTGGCGCTGTTTATCTAGCTACATTATTGTCGGCATTATCCTTAATGTGTCGGCATTATCCTAACTAGTAATCTTTGAAGATGAAAGCGAGTCTCTTTGTTTAAGAAACTGCGTGCAAAACAACCAACTATTGTCTTTATTAATGGTATGGGCGCGGCTACTATGCCGCCCCAAATTGACCTCTGGGCGTTACCGTCTAGTGTAAAATTTTTTATTTTTATTTTTATTTTATTTTTCACATTTTTTTAATATATTTAAATATATTTAAAAAATAAAAAAAATACATCTATACATTTAAAATTACTTCTTTAATCATTAAGTAAAAAAAAAAAAAAAAATTTGACCGAGCGGTCAAATAGAGTGGGCAAATGGAGGAGGCAAAGTAGTGTTTCTCTTAATGGTATTGCAGTCCGTTAGGCAGATTGTAAAAAATAATTTCTTTAAGATTTTTTTTTTGAGAAATGAGTAGAGATGTTGGTTGTGGAGGAACGCTACCCCTCCTATGTATTTTTCTTCAGGAGGTACAACATGAACTCCCATGGCTTAACATATCCTTGAAGAAAGAAAAATGCTAAATACCCGATATATTTTACAATACAAGTCTTAGAGCATTCACAATAATTCATGTAAAATATATTTTTCTATAAAATATAAAAAATATTCATCGACATACCCTTTCAATGAGTTTTATATTTTGATCTTTATTTTATATTTTACTACAATAATTCTCTAGAGGTACTGTTCACAATTTTAAAATATTTTTAATTATTTTCTCTCTCGTTTACAAATTCATTAGTAGTTAGAAGAAATATTTGAAATGAATGAAAAAAAATTAAAACCATAATATTTAAATCATATAGAGAAAAAATAAAAATAAGTAAAATAGAAAAAAAATATTTTATTGCTATATTTTGAATGATAGGATAGAGAAACCAGAGAATGTTCAAATTAGGTTTAACCATTTACATGATAAAAAATTTTACTCATCATCTTTATACTACATACACATTTTTATTTTATTTTATTTTTCTTAACAAATGTATGGTAAGAATGATGAATATAAAAATTTAATTAATTTAACAAAAAAAAAAGGTTTATAATAAGTAGAGTGTGCAGTATATGTAACTAGATCACTATTTTAAATACTGTACCGTATCGATATTTGGCGGGTACAATATTTACCACACCGACTCAAATTTCGATGCATACCAACTGATATTTTGAACTTTAATTTTTTTTTTTTTTTCAAATTATAAATTTATTTTTTAATTCTCAATTCAGACTAGACTATATATAATTTATATATTTATATATAAACTATTATTTTAAAATATAATTCTTATATACATTTATATATAATTTATTAATATATCAATTATCTCAAAACATAAATATTTCATTTCAATATTTTAATCAGTACAATATTCAAAACAATGAGTTGGATAGCAAATCTCTTTCTTGATCCATTAATGTAATAAATAAATTTTACTTATTATTTCATTTTAACTTTGCATTTAGTTTTTACTTCTAACATTCAAATGGATTTTGAGAATGAATTATGAATGCTTCGACTGTAAATATCTAATATCCTTAAAAAAAAAAAAGAAAAAAAAAGAAAACTAATATCCATTACATGGCTCTCGTAAAGGTTCCATCTTTTCCCAACAACCAAACAGTATCATCACCAAATGGGATTCCCTTTCCCCTACTCGTTGGAATCCTTCAACTTCTGGACTCTATACTTCAACTCCTCGACCCGACCAACGAGATTCGTCACCGAGTACAAAACCCAGTAGAGCAACAACGCCGAAGCAATCAAGATCCCATTCCTCTGGCTCTTGATGATGGATTTTTGGTGCCGAAGAGACTCCGAAGGAGTGCAGGCGCCGTGAGAACCGCACGTAGGTCTCGTCTCGTACTTCCAGTAGATATCCAAGAGCAAGAAGAC
This sequence comes from Pterocarya stenoptera, assembly GCA_003123785.1. Lineage (NCBI taxonomy): Eukaryota > Viridiplantae > Streptophyta > Magnoliopsida > Fagales > Juglandaceae > Pterocarya > Pterocarya stenoptera. Next base: position 424,353 of record QEOT01008544.1, on the reverse strand, counting down.
GCAGAATGGGACGATCGAGAGGAAAGGTCTGAGAAGGGCTTTGGTGACGGAGAGAAGACCCTTGCGGAGAGGGTCGAGTCCTGGGAGGGTCAACAAGAGAAGCATTACGGCCTCTGCGGCTGCCGCGTAGCCTAGCACAACCCATTCTAGAGCCATTTTTTGGTTGTTTGGGTGATGAGAAAAAGACGGGAAAAAAAACTCTAGTTGTAGGGGATTTTCCCAGGAAACTAAGCTCTATGGACGGGATTAGTGTGTTGAGGTGTAGAGGTCTTGCCTTAATAAGGGAAGGTGAGGGTAGTTGGATGTTGTGATGTAAACGAGGGAGGGAAGACGGACCAATTGGGAATTGCAAATTGGTCTTGTTGACTCTTTTTCCTTAGCAGTGAAGCAAAGCTGAAAGCAAGTTCAAGGAAGGGGGACATTTGGTGCAGATATTACTTAAAAGGATATTAAGCAGGACAGAGATAATTACTTTTTGTGGCTGAAATTTCACAACTCTCTGATGAAGCGGTTCGGATTTAGAAATTATCTCATTTTGTTTTATCATAATATTATATATATTTTAAATTTTTTTTATAAAATATAATAAATAATTTAATATTTATAAAATTTTAAATAATAATAATATTAAAAAATAATATTTTATTTAACTTTTAACTTTCATCTAAAATTATTTCACTATTAACTGAATTTGGATTGCGAGAAGTGTTGAGAAATATTGTGAATAGTTATGAGTAGAGATTGGAATGAGTTTGTGAATCCTATTAAAAGTGTTTTAAGTTGTTTGGATGTATGAAATTTGTTGAGTTGTTGACTTTTGAATAAGTAGTTAAAAAATGTGTGGGTTCCATAAATATTATAATGATTTTATAATAGTGATAAATATTAGAGTAATTTTATTATTGTAATTTTATAATAATGATAAAGATTATAGTGATTTTATTTTATTTTTATATATAATAGTGAAAAATATTATAATGTATTTTTTTTTTTATATATAATAGTGATAAAAATTATAATGATTTTATTTTATTTTTATATTATAATAGTGATAAATATTGTAGTATTTCTTTTCTTTTTCCTCTATCTCTCTCTCTTGGCTCGATCCTCTCCAAACGCTTGAAATGGGTTTCAGCCTAGCTCGGGCACCGCCCAACCTCATTGCCACCACCAGCGACTCCCTCTCACGCCGACGACTCTCCTAGCTATCACCGATGTCACCCCAACGCAACTCTCTCTCTCCTCTGCGGCAACTTAACCAAAATGGGTTTCGGTTGTTTCTCTCCATTTGCGCCGCCGTACGCGGCCACCTAGCTTTAGGGCTGCACGCGGTCTGGTTCAGCGATAGATTGAATTTTTTCGGTCCATCATTTTTTCTAGACCGGACCGAACCAAACCGAACACCCAAGGGGACCGGACCAGATCGGTAGCTATCGGTCCTGCCCTTTTTTCTTTTTTTTTTTAAATTTTTTTTAATTTAATTAATAAAAAATTATTTACAATACTAAATTAAATTAAGTGACTTATTAATGTGGATTATCTAACAAACTCAATAAAAAAATATTTTATATGGTTAATGATAATAAATTAGATAAAAATTACATTATTGATGATGTTAATTATTATTTTATTACTAACTTAAAGTATGTTAATACATAATGAGCCATATACAACTTTTAACATTTTGAATATGAAGCAATAATCATAAATAATTTAATTATCCATACATATTACATCCATAATTGAGAAAGATACATACTTAGCATACTATTATAAATAAACATAAAATATTTAATTTTACATACTATTATAAATTTATAAATTATACGTATATTATAATTTATACTATAACTCTTAATACTTAATAGTATTAGTAATAAATTAAAGAATATCTTAATACATTGATACTAAATATAAATAGTTATAGATTTATAGTGATTAGTTATTATGAATCATGATTATTATAATTATATAATAGTATTAGTATAAAGTATTAGACTATTAGTAATATATTGTAGCTATATATTAGTAATATTAGTATAAGTATAAATGTATAACTATAGTCTATACTTAATTATAATATAGTATAATTATATATTAGTTAGTGATAGGATTAGGTTAGATGAAAATTATATAATTTGTTACTATGTAACATTGTAAATGACTTAAATTCAATGTATTATAAATATTATAATTTATGATTCTAAGATTCTATGATTAATAAATTTGTAATATGATTAATAAATCATTGTATTAGCCTATAAGCCTATTAGGTATATATATTAATATATACTAATACTATATATTATACTATTATAGACTATAGTGTTACTGTTACAACTACATATAGATTTATAGTGTGTGCATGATGTATATATATTATAATGATATAGTGATACTAATACTATATATTATATAATAATACATTGATATAAATTATTACTAATACTATTATTACTAAATCATTATAACTTATACTAATATATAATATAGTTATAATAAATCACTATAATAGAGTATAACTAATATAACAACTAATATAACTATTAGTATAACTATATAATAGTATTAGTATAAAGTATTAGACTATTAGTAATATAGTATAGGCTATAGCTATATATTAGTAATATTAGTATAAGTATAACTATAGTCTATAGTTAATGGTTATAACTATACTAAATCGTTATAATTTATACTAATATATAATATAGTTATAATAAATCACTATAATATAGTATAACTAAACTAATATAATAACTAATATAACTATTAGTATAACTATATAAATATATAATAGTATTAATATAAAGTATTAGACTATTAATAATATAGTATAACTATATATTAGTAATATTAGTATAAGTATAATTGTATAATTGTATAAGTATAACTATAGTCTATAGTCTATACTTAATTATAATATAGTATAATTATATAGATAATTAATATAAAAATATATATATAGAAATTACATTTGGTCTAGTCCGGTCCGAAAAACCTCTGGACCGTGGACTAGATCGAATGAATTCGGTCCAAAAAAAGTCGGACCGGTCCAAATTGACCGGTCCGGTCCGGTTTTCTCGGTCCGGTCCGGTTTTCTCGGTCCGGACCTCCCAATGCTCACCTCTACCCAGCCTCACCACCACCATCGGTGACTCCCCTTACGCCAACAACCAAGCCAGCCACCACCGATCTCCTCCACGCGCAGCTCTCTCTCTCTCTAAACAACCGAAACCCAACTGAAATGGTTTCGGTCGTTTCTCTCCACTTGTGCCGCCGTACGCGGCCACCCANAACTAATATAACAACTAATATAACTATTAGTATAACTATATAATAGTATTAGTATAAAGTATTAGACTATTAGTAATATAGTATAGGCTATAGCTATATATTAGTAATATTAGTATAAGTATAACTATAGTCTATAGTTAATGGTTATAACTATACTAAATCGTTATAATTTATACTAATATATAATATAGTTATAATAAATCACTATAATATAGTATAACTAAACTAATATAATAACTAATATAACTATTAGTATAACTATATAAATATATAATAGTATTAATATAAAGTATTAGACTATTAATAATATAGTATAACTATATATTAGTAATATTAGTATAAGTATAATTGTATAATTGTATAAGTATAACTATAGTCTATAGTCTATACTTAATTATAATATAGTATAATTATATAGATAATTAATATAAAAATATATATATAGAAATTACATTTGGTCTAGTCCGGTCCGAAAAACCTCTGGACCGTGGACTAGATCGAATGAATTCGGTCCAAAAAAAGTCGGACCGGTCCAAATTGACCGGTCCGGTCCGGTTTTCTCGGTCCGGTCCGGTTTTCTCGGTCCGGACCTCCCAATGCTCACCTCTACCCAGCCTCACCACCACCATCGGTGACTCCCCTTACGCCAACAACCAAGCCAGCCACCACCGATCTCCTCCACGCGCAGCTCTCTCTCTCTCTAAACAACCGAAACCCAACTGAAATGGTTTCGGTCGTTTCTCTCCACTTGTGCCGCCGTACGCGGCCACCCAGGCCACCGTACCTCCACCATCTCATACCAACGACCACCTCTCGCAGACCCAGCCACCATGAACCTCCCTCTCCCTCTCCATCGCACGGCATTCACACGCAACCCTTGGCTCGAAACATAGTGGCGAGATAAATTGGAAAGTGTTGAGAACTGTTTAACAATTGTGTTTGGCATGTAGAGTATTCTCATCCGTACGAAAATACTTGGAAATTGCTGAGGAGACGTGGTTAGCCAAACTAGGCTTAAATCACACCTAAAACTCCCATAAAATTCCAGACCAAGGAAGTCTAGAAAAAATCCTTTGTGGCTTGAATCATGTATCTACCAACCTGTTTAAGTCCAAAAAACACTAATTTTTTTACAACCATTCAAACTATATAATGATTCAACAAAGGTTGTCTCTCTCAGATCCCAATTTTTTCTCTGCCACCGTGGATTTCTTCTTCTCGGCTCAGCTTTGGGGGCAATAGATATTTTCCTTTCTCAAGAAACAAATGCAAACAGAGACCTGACACAAGGAGAGGGAGCATGCTAGTTCAGCCGCTAGGAACAATTCCTTTAGCACCAGATGGAAGTTTGACCTTGGTGGTCTCTGCTTCTCACCCTACATTTCTTCTTCTCTCTTTGTCTCTATCACTTTGAATCCAAAATCCAAAAACCAATCTCTGTCACAATTCTTCTCTCGTTTGTTTCCTCTTTACCTTTGGCTCTCCAATCAGAAACAACCCCCAAATCGTCTCACTCAATTTATTATGCTGACGCCAAGGTCTTTGTAACTGGTAGTAGCCTCTGATAAGTTTAGAAGAAGAGAAGGAAAAGAGTTTTCTGTATAAAGGATATATTCTCATTGAGAAATTATGGATGTACATTGAGGTATTTATAAACTAGTGCAGCCTTTAACAGAGTACATAGGCGCACGATATCAGGCAGCTGGTGCGCAGCTGTAACAATCTGTTGTACAAAATTTGTTAGAATATTTCATCCCACTACAATACATTTAAGAGCACTACAATTCTCAACCTATTCTATGTGACTTCAGAGTCTTCGAGTTGATGTGCTGATTTGGTGAAGTCTTGCAGAGTCATTTGTGAGCTGGAGATGACTTGTTCAATACGCCCCCGCAAGCCAAACGACATGTCGATGACAGTGAGGCTCGTCCATAGTGTGTGAAACCGAGAGGACAGTAGAGGTTTGGTTAGAATGTCAGCCAAATGGTATTTGGAAGGAAGAAATGCAACCTGAAGTGATTTGGCAGCGATGCGATCGCAAACAAAGTGGAAGTCAATTTCCATATGTTTGGTGCGGGAGTGAAGAACTGGATTGACGGATAGGTAGGTAGCTTCGAGATTATCACACCAAAGTAAGGGAGATTGAGGAAGAAAGACATGGAGCTCCTTGAGAAGGGACTGGATCCAAAGTAATTCGGAGGTTGTATTGGCTAGAGACTTGTATTCAGCCTCGGTACTTGAGCGAGCAACAATACGTTGCTTGCGAGAGCTCCAAAAAACTAAATTTTGACCAAGAACAATGTAATGACCACTGGTGAAGGGGCGGTCATTAGGACAACTTGCCCAATCCACATCGGAAAAGGCTTGAATTTGAAGATTATAAGATTTGTGAAGGAAGAGACCAAACTTTATGGTCTGCTTGAGATACCGAATGAGGCTTTTGACAGCCTGCCAGTGAGTCTATTTTGAACAGTGCATAAATTGGTAGATTTTATTAACTGTGAAGGCGATGTCGAGACGAGTCGATGAGAGATATTGGAGGCTGCCGATGACACTCTTATAGAGTGTTTGATCAGCAAAGGATGGAGTATCAAATAGGGAAAGACGAGTTGAGGCAACCATTGGGGATGTTACTCCTTTGGCAAAAAGCATATTGGTATGACACAGTAAATTATGAATATATTTGCGTTGAGACAGGTGAATTCCATTTGAAAAATAGGATATTTTAAGTCCAAGAAAATAAGATAACTTCCCTAAATCCTTGACAGGAAAAACTGAACCAAGAAAGGATTTAAGACTATCAATGTGTGCTTGGTCTAAACTGGTGACAACAATGTCATCAACATATATTAAAACATAGATTAGAACAGTTTTAGAAGAGTAAATAAACAATGAGGGATCATACTTAGAGGGAATAAAATCTAATTCACACAATCGAGAACTGAGTTGGGCGAACCAAGCTTGGGGAGCTTTTTGAAGGCCATAAATGGCCTTTTTCAAACAATAAACGCAATCTAGATATTCAGGATGAACAAACCCTACAGGTTGAGACATATAAACTGACTCAATGAGATCGCCAAGTAAAAAGGCGTTTTGGATGTCAAGTTGGCGAAAAGGCCAACCGTGAGTTACTGCCAAGGAGAGGACAACCCGAATAGTGGTGGGTTTTACAACATGACTAAAAGTTTCAGAGTAGTCAATACATTCCTATTGGTGAAACCCTTTAGCAACAAGCCACACTTTGCACCGTTCAATGGTGCTGTCGGCTCTGTGCTTTGTGCGAAACACCCACTTACAGTCAACATTGTTAGAATAGGGGGAGGGGGGAACATGTGGCGCCCCCAACTTCCATGTACGGACAAGCACGGAAATCGAGACACCCGGGATGATGACAACATGGTCACGCACCCCAACGACACGTGCCGAGTGTGTGAAATGCAACACGTGTACAAAATAAAATGCAGCGGAAAGATTAGGTCAGATAACTAAGTACCAGAATTTAATACAATACAAAAATAATACAGAAATCCACAAGTCAACATAATACAATTTTCTTGTTCATAAAACAACCTCAAATAAAAATACAAATACAACATAGAATATAGCCAAATGTCCCTACTCCTCAGGTGGAGCCGCATCTTC
>QEOT01008544.1:403638-416293 GCA_003123785.1 Pterocarya stenoptera | reverse complement strand
CGGGCGCGCGGGGGAAAGCAGGAGGAAAAGAAAAAAAAAAGAAAGAAGAAAAAAGAAAAAAGAAAGAAAAGAAAAAGAAGAGGGAAAAAGGGAAGATCCAGTCTTCCAATCTGGGTCCCGAAAAAAAAAAACCAACGAAGATGAATTTAAAACCGAAAGCTAATTAAAATAATCCAAACGCAGTGAAATAATTTAAATGCAACAATAAAAATTTAAAACTCAAAAATAAATCAATTTAAATTAAAGATCATTTTAAAGGCCAAAACAATAAATAAAATCTAGAAAGCACATAAAATAATTTTCACATCATAAAATATTATGAAACAATATTTAAAAACTCCCAAAATTTAAAAACAAAAAAATAAATAATCACAAAATAAATTAAATAAATCCTCCATTAAAATACACTAAAATCTTGGATGTTACAGAACAAGTGTCCAGGTTTGGCTCTGAATGAGAGCCTTGAATTCTGTAGTCATGGCATCACGCCATTTTGAGAAACGAGAAGCAGTGGTATATAATTGTAGTTCATCGGGAATTTCAAGTGAAGTGGTGAGGCAGTGACTAGAAGGAGGATACAAGATTTGGCCATCAGTGAAGATTTTGGGGCGAGAAGAGTTTCTTTTTGAACGAGTGATGATGGGAGATCGTGGTGGAGGTGGATTGGGAGATTGAGGGAGGTCTGTAGAAGCAGAGCTTGTCGAGGAAGAAGAGTCTGGAGAATTAGGGGAGACGATGGGTGGGCTTGGAGTTGGGCTGTCATTAAAGGATTGAGTGGGTGGGCTTTTAGACGAGGAAGAGTGAGATGGGCCGTGGGTGGTTGGGAATGAGAGTGGTAAGGTTGTGTGAATTTGTTGAGGGGAAGGGAAGCACAATGTTGAATGAGAGGCATAGGGAAAATATTTTTCATTGAAGACAACATCATGAGAGATGTACATTCTGGTGGAGGGAAGGTGAAGACATTTGTATCCTTTGTGCATAGGACTGTAGCCAAGAAAGAGACATGGAAGAGAGCGGAAATCAATTTTGTGATTATTGTAGGGATGGAGATTGGGCCAACATTGAGACCCAAACACCTTCAAAAAGGAGTAATCAGGTTCTTTATTATAGAGAAGAAGATGAGGAGATTTATTTTTGAGAGATGGTGATGGGAGAAGGTTGATAAGATAAGCCGCGGTTTGAAAAGCATCCGCCCAAAGTTGAAGAGGTAGAGATGCCGTGGCTAAAAGGGCAAGACCCGTCTCTACAATGTGACGATGTTTTCTCTCAATCACACCATTTTGTTGGTGGGTGTGAGGACAAGAGAGACGGTGCATAATGCCTTGAGGCCTTAGGACATTTGTGAGGGGTCGAAATTCAACGCCCCAATCACTTTGGAGAATTTTTATTTTGGCATTGAGTAGGTGTTCAACGTGTTTTTGAAAAAGAAGGAAGGTGGATGTAGCATCCCCTCTAGATGCAAGGAGATAAAACCATGTATAATGACTAAAGTCATCTACAAAAGAAATGTAATACCGAAAACCATCTCTTGATAAGTGAGGGGATGGACCCCAAATGTCTACAAAGATTAAATGTAAGGGTCCCGTGGACCAATTAACAAAATGCTTAAAAGATAATTGCCTACACTTGGCAAGAGGACAACTATTACAAAAAAAGTTCGGTTGAGAGGGAACAAAAGGTAACCATTTGGTGTGCAAAATGTGGGAGACAAGCTGAAGAGAGGGATAACTGAGTCTGTGGTGCCACTAATCAACAATTGTTCGTTCACCAAGAAGCGCTAGGTTATTTGAGGGAGGACTGGAAGGAGAAGGGAAGTGATAAAATCCATTATGCGAGGGATCTTTGATTAAAATTGCTCCTGTCCGTTTGTTCATCACATAGAAAAAGGAGTCATAAAACTCAAAAAACATGGCATTATCAAAACAAAAACGATTGACAGAAACAAGATTTTTGGTGATTTGTGGAACAAATAAAAGATTGTGAAGAAGAAATTTTGAATGAGAGGAAGAGAGAGAGGAATTACCGAAATGAGTAATAGGTAGAGCAGTACCATCCCCAACTTTAATTTGTTCAGATCTAGAATAAACATCATATGAGATATTCAGATTTGGAGGTCCGACGTGATGTGGTTCGTAGCAGCAGAATCAGGATACCATTGTTTGCCAGTTGGTGATTGAGAATTTGTATAGTGGATAGACAAGGAACAGGGAGGATCATGTTGATATGCTTGGTCGAACTTGTGATAGCATTAATGGGCGACATGGCCTATTTTTTGACACTTGGCAGGTGGGCTTGCTATGTTGTTGTGGGGAGGTCTGCTGAAAAGAAGAAAAAGAACGACCAGCACGAGTACCACCGCGTTGATTGCCTCAGGGAGCTCGAGGAGAGAAATTAGTTGTGAGATTAACAGAGGGAACAGGAAGCAAACTTTGTTGCATAGATGTAAGGGAGATACGGCTTTCTAGAGTGAGGAGTAGGTTGAAAAGTTCCGTAGAGGAGACTGGGGTGGCACTGGTAGTCACAGAAATAACAAAGGTGTCAAACTCAGAGTTGAGTCCATTTAAAAGATAGGAAACAACTTCAGAGTCTCTCAATGGTTCATCCGTAGCAGTCATAGTATCAGAAAGAAGACGAACTTTGCGATAATAGTCCGTAATTGAGAGAGAACCCTTTTTAAGGTTGGTGAAAATTTTAGCTTGAGATTGGGAGGTAAACATCGTTTCAAGATGTATCCAGAGTTCTCTGGATGTGCGAGAAGCTATAGCCTGAGCTAGAATAGTTTCTGTAAGTGTAGAGAGAAGAGCACTGAGTAAGAATTGATCGGTGCGACGCCATTGAAGATAGGCAGGGTTGGTTTGGGAGGAAGAGGAAATGGATGGTGATGGAGAGGAAGTTGGGAGAATCGGAGGTGGTGGAGGAGAAGAACCATCAATAAAATTGATACAGTTCTTGGCCATGGAGGTAGGGAATAATCTGGGCTCTCCAAAGAAGATAGTTATTAGAACCAAGTTTAACAGAGACGATGTGGGTAAGGTTGCTTGGAAATTGGAAGGTAGTGGGTGGGTTTTTATCAGAGAAGAAAGAGGAATTTTCGCCAGCCATGGATAGACGTTAGTCGTAGTCCAGCTCTGGTACCATGATAAGTTTAGAAGAAGAGAAGGAAAAGAGTTTTCTGTAAAAAGTTTATATTCTCATTGAGAAATTATGGATGTACAGTGAGGTATTTATAAACTAGTGCAGTCTTTAACAGAGTACATAGGCGCACGATATCAGGCAGCTGGTGCACAACTGTAAGAGTCTGCTATACAAAGTTTGTTAGAATATTTCAGTGCACTACAATACATTTCAGAGCACTACAATACAGCCAATCAAATTCTTACAATGCAATTACAAGAATAAAATTCTCAACCTATTCTATGTGACTCCAGAGTCTTCGAGTTGATGTTCTGATTTGGTGGAGTCTTGCAGAGTCATTTGTGAGCAGGAGATGACCTGTTCAATAGCCTCAGATTGAGCCCCTACAGCAAGATCTATCGCTTCTATAACTTCGAGTTCGTCTCCACTGTAGAGTCTTTCACACTGGAGGAGGTCCATTATGGAGTGGCCGCTAAGGGGCTTGGTCACCCACACTGAGGTTTTCACGGAGGTAAAGCCACAGCTACTGATGAAGGCTTCCATTCTCTCTACTTATTTGAAGCTTAGTGACCCCACCTTCCTCATCTCTAACCTCACAGGTGTCTCACGACGTGCAGCTGAAGCAATGAAGAATTTTGCCTGTATTCTCAGTGATCGTGGTGAGGTACAGAAGAGAAGTGCTGTGAATATCCTAGCACCACCCTATTAGACCAACCCCATGCTCATCACCACCTGTCGGACGGACTCCCTACTCTTCTTGAAAGCAAGAATCAACAATCGGAAAATAAGGAAAAATAAGGTTGAGGAGAAAGTTTCCATGGCAGCTCAGTTTGCTGCTAAAAAGCCACTCTTCGAAAGGTTCATCTAATCTCTGGTGGAGAACAATGTAAAAGCTTCATGGATTTGTAGTCCATGAAGCAAGTTTTGGTAGATGATAATTTTGCTCTTAAGTTGCTTGATGATTTGCCACCTTGTTGGCCTTTGATAGGGGAAGAGAAAAAGAAATGGTCTTGAGACGCCCTCCTCACCTGCCACTTATTTTGCTCTGCTTTTGTTCTTCCGTGATCGTGGCTCACAAGGATGAAGACCCAACAACCAAACCCACGGGGGATTTCTTTGTCTCTTTCATTCCCACTACCCGCAAAAGGTATGATCATGTACTCTTGAAAATCAGTCTGTACACTAGAATAATTAATAGCAAGAATTTTGAGAATTCTAGTGGTGGTGTTGATGGTGAGGTAGGAAAAAAAAGGTGATAACCTCCGTGAATGAGGGAGGGTTAGGGCAAGAAACATGTGTAAGAGTTGAGAGATTGGAAAAGGGTATGCATGGGAGGTGTAGGCCAGTCGTCGATTTCCTGGTAGAAGTGTAGTTTTATCTGATTAGAGGGATTGTTGCATAGAGAAGTTCTTTGAGAAATTATGTTACTTGGGTCATGACAACAACAGTCTTGAAGGGACTGTGCCTATGGAGTTTGGTCTTTTAGAGTCAATGAGTGAAATCAACCTGGGGAGTGTATTTTATGTGATAATCTGGTTGGTTGCAATGCTTGTAGAGAAAAAGAAAATTATTAGATCCCTCACCTCCATCTCTCTAATACCTTTGAAGGAGGTTTATTGCACCATTGGGAACCATATTGATCAAGAGGTTACAACAATTTTCCAGTCTCTTATGACACGAAAATGGTTAATCAATTTCAGATATAAGAACAGTTAAGGACAACAACATTTCACCAGTTGTTTCTAAGATAGAAATTAGAGATTTCTTTTCAATTGTTGGTGATATTCAACGTGTTAAAATGCAAAGGGAAGCTGATCCACTAGAACATTGGTGGTGTCTTAACGATTTTCCTGCAACCATTGTTCACAGTGATAGACCACAACAGGAAAGGGAACATGCATTGAGGTCCCTTAAAAGCGGAAACACCATAATTTTGGCTGCAATTGATGTGGCTGCACATTGTGCAGCTGAGTACATTGAGATGTCAGAGGATGCTGATACAGGAAACTTGATATTTAAGATCGAAGCATTTCTCAACTCAAGTATCTTCCACAGCTGGAGAGATTCTATTATAGCTCTTCAAACAAACAAATCTTTTCTGCCTTGGTTTGAGAACCTAAAAATTGTTACTATTCCCAAGGATTGGTGGGTTGAACATATAGAGTCCATTTCAAAGATCTATAGGCCTCGGCCTATGAGGGAGGAGATCCTTAAGGCACTTTTGAATTCAAATCTAATTGGCTTCCACACTTTTAATTATGCTCGACATTTCTTGTATTGTTGTAGTCGATTGTTGGGTTTGGAGTTTCTGTGGAAAATAGGCTATATTGGATTTGAGCATTATGGAAGGGTTGTGGGGATAAAAATCACACTGGTTGGGATTCATATGGGATAAATTGAATCTAGTTTGGAACTTGCAGAGAAGGAGAAGGAGAATGTGGAAAAGCCCTCCGTTAAGTCCCAGTTTAAGAAGTTACTGATTTCACCTTTGGTAGCATCTATCATTGCAATTATCTTGCTTGTGTTGCTGGGCATTTTCTATGTGGTAGAGACTCTCATTGAGTATGATGTTGGTCAGCTCAAAGAATTTGAAGGCAATAAGCTTGCCTTAGCTACAAAGAAAAGATTGAAGCATAGCAGCACCTTGTGGGCAAGGTGTTTTGAAGGGAAAATGTTTGTCACACTTTAGGGCATCTACAGGAATTGGCCAAGGTCACTGTGGGCTTTGGTTTGGTCTGATAAAGATTTAGAGGTTTGGGCTCAGGGCTTTTATGGGCTTAGGCTAGGATGGTTAATGTTTTCTACTAGGTTTTATTGTATTTCATATATGGGCTAGGTCGGTTAGTTAAGCCATATTTGTTGTCAGTTGGACTTGACTTAAAAGGCCCATGGTCTACACTTAGCTTTCCACAGGATCTTCATGTGAGTATATATACTCAAAAGCTTGGACGAGTGTAAAGTAATCTAGAATGATATAGAAATTTCTCTATTTCTCATATTTTCTCTCATTTTACCTATCAAAGATTAGGATAATTAGTTTTTGTTTCTAATAAATTCAAATTAAAATTTGAATAAGTTTGTTAGGGGAGTTTGTTAGTTGTTCCTATTTTTTTGCATTTCCTATTTTTGTGTAATTTGGTAGATTAGGATAGATTTCTATGGGAACTACTTTGGATATAAATACTTCCTGTAACTCCTATTAATTATTAAGAAAGTATCAAAAAACTTTCATGGTATCAGAGCTTCAACTCTTTATCATTAAGCTTTAATGACAAAAACTGCCATGACTGGGAAAGCAAGAGAAAACTACTGTAGTAAACAGTGGTACAGAATTTTCTACATCACATTCTTCTTTTCAACTTACTGTTCACAAATTGAATGGCAAAAATTACTTGGAATGGGCCCAATCTGTGAAGCTAGCAATCGATGGCAGAGGCAAGCTCAGTCATTTAAATCGAGAAGTGAGCAAACCATCAGAAGATGACCTTAATCTAAAAACATGGAGGTCAGATAACTTGTTGGTAATTGCTTGGCTCATCAACTCGATGAGCCAACTATTGGGAAACCACATCTCTTTTTACCAATTGCCAAAGATGTTTGGGAGGTTGTACATGATATGTACTCAGACCTAGAGAACTCGTCACAAATTCTTGATTTAAAATCTAAGTTGTGGCGATCAAGGTAAAGAGATCGGGAAGTCACGACATACTACAACCAGGTGACGTTATGGCAAGAGTTAGACATGTGAGGCACACGAAAAGAGAGGAAAATGGGACTGCCCAAATGATAGTGTGAGGCACACGAAAAGAGAGGAAAATGATCGAGTTCATGTGTTTCTCGCGGGACTCAATCATGAGTTGGATGAGGTAAGAGGTCGGATCTTGGGCAGAAAACCTCTACCATCTATCAAATAAGTTTTTTCAAAAGTTAGGAGAGAGGAGGCTAAGTGAAAAGTGATGTTGACAGATCCAAAACCTAAGTCCAACCCATAAATAGAAAGCTCGACTCTTGTTTTTAGAGGATCTGATTCAAATGGAGACAGAAGGAAGAAACCATGGTGTCACCACTACAAAAAACCATGGCATCTCATTGCAGCTCTATCTAGTGTAAAATCAAATTTGTCTTGTCCATGGATCATTGACTCTGGAGCCACTAATCACATGATTGGTTCTTCAAAAATATTCTCTTCCTATAAACCGTGTGCAGGAAACAAAAAGATCAAAATTGCAGACGGATCTCTTTCAGCTATTGTTGGAATAAGATCAATGTTCATTTCTTCTTCTCTCACACTTCATAATGTTCTCCATGTTCCCAATTTATCATGCAATTTATTATCCATAAGTAAAATAACTCATGATCATTAGTGTTGAACTAACTTTTATCCTTCTTATTGTGAATTTCAGGAACTAACCTCGGGGAGGACGATTGGCAATGCTAGAGAGATCAGTGAACTTTATTTCTTTGAAGATGGATCCTAATCGAGAAAACCTATACAAAGTACTTGTTTTGAATCTATTTTTGTTGCTAGTAGTGATGAAATAATGTTGTGGCATTATAGATTAGGCCACCCAAATTTTCAATATTTAAAACATTTTTTTCCAAGTTTGTTTAGAAATAAAAATCATTCTTCATTTCAATGTGAATTTTGTGAGTTAGCTAAACATCACCACACCTCATTTCCGTTACAACCATACAGAATTTCGAAACCTTTTTCATTAATACATAGTGATGTATGGGAGCCTTCAAGAATCTCAACACTTTCTGTCAAAAAATAGTTTGTCGCCTTTATAGATGACCACACAAGGATAAGTTGAGTTTATTTACTATGAGAAAAATCAGAAATGGAGAAAGTTTTTAAAAAATTTACACCATGGTCTTGACACAATTTTGAAACAAAAATTCAAGTTTTCTGTAGCGATAATGGAAAAGAGTATTTCAACAAAGTTTTGGGAAAATTCTTTTTAAAAAAAGGCATACTTCACCAGAATTCTTGCAATGACATTTCTCAACAAAAAGGAGTAGCTGAATGAAAAAATAAATACCTTTTGGAAGTGGCTAGAGCTTTATGTTTCACAAATAAAGTTCCCCAAATACCTTTGGGGTGAAACTATTCTCATAGCTACCTATCTCATAAACAAGATGCCTACTAGGATCTTAAGTTTCAAAATGCCTTTACAGGTGTTCACAAGCTGTAATCCTATAGCTAGGCTATCATCTACACAACCTATCAAAATTTTTGGGGGCATTGCCTTTGTCCATATTCATGACCATAACGGAGAAAAACTTGATCCTAGGGCTAGAAAATGTATTTTTATAGGATATGCACCTACTCAAAAAGAATATAAATGCTTTGATCCGATTTCAAAAAAATTGTTTGTCACCATTGATGTAACGTTTTTTTTAAATCCAAACATTTTTTTTTTTGCCAACTCAACTTCAGGGGGAGAGGACAAGGGAAGATTCGAGAGATTCGGATGTTTTTGAAATAGAAAGAACACCAACACCAAAAAATTTGCTTGAACTACAAAATTCAAATCAATTTGTTCACTCGAATGTTGAAACTTTAAGATTGGATAAAGCAACCTCTGATATGTCTTTTGCAAAAAATGCTGAAATTTGGGAGAAAAAATGGTGTTTTGAATATTGAAAATTTGGATGGCTCTTCTTCTCTGCCATCTCACAATCATAATCACAGTAGTACAAACAATGAGAATAAAACAAGTACTAAGAATTCAGGACGCTTGATCTACTCGAGGAGGAAACATAACTCAAAGGAAAGCAATCCTGATCCTCTACAAGGCCCTGAGTCCAAATTGAGGGAATAACCGAACTCATCCGAGTGTCCAGGTAATAATCAATCTGATCCATGTCAACTTGTCCAGTCTATTTCTAATTCTAGTTTTGAGTCTTATGATGATCTTAATATTCTCATTGCTACCTGTAAGGGTGTACGGCCTTGCACCAAACACTCCATGTCTAACGATGTGTCCTATAAAAATCTTTCTCCTTCTTTTTTTGCATTTACGTCACATCTCTCTTCGATAGAAATTCCAAAGACTGTACATGAAGATTTACAAGTTTCTGAGTAGAAGAAGGCTATTTCTGAAGAGATGAGGGCACTTGAGGAAAATCATACATGGGAAGTGATGGGTCTACCAAGAGGAAAGACAACAATAGGTTGCAAATAGGTGTTCACAGTCAAGTATAATTCAGATGGATCTTTAGAGAGATAAAGCACGGTTGGTGGCCAAATGTTTTACTCAAACCTATGGTACTGATTATCTCGAGACCTTCGCTCCAATGACAAAGTTGAATTCTGTAAGGGTAGTTCTTTCAATTGCAGCAAATCTTGACTGGCCTCTTTAACAGTTATACGTGAAGAATGTGTTTCTAAATGGAAATTTGGAGGAGGAAGTTTATATGGACCCACAGCCTGGATTTGATGAACACTTTGGATCTAAGGTGTGTAAGTTGAAAAAGTCATTATACAGGCTCAAGCAATCTCCAAGAGTTTGGTTTGAACGATTAACTCAATCCGTAAAAAATCAAGGATATGTCCAAGCTCAAAGTGATCATACCATGTTCATGAAGCACTCCGATGATGGTAAGATTGCAATTTTGATAGTATATGTGGATGCTATTATTCTTACTGGGGATAATGTTATTGAAATGGATCAATTGAAGAAAAGTCTAGCTTCGGAATTTGAAATTAAAGATTTGGGGTCTGTAAGATACTTCCTTGGAATGGAAATTGCTCTTTCAAAGATGGGTATTGCTATCTCACAAAGAGAATACATTCTTGATCTCTTTAAAGAAACGGGAATGAGTGGATGTAGACTTGCTGATACTCCAATCGATACTAATCAGAAGCTAGGAGATACCAAGGATAGAAATCCTGTGAAGACAACTCGATACCAGAAGTTGGTAGGAAAACTTATTTATTTATCTCACACCAAACCAGATATTGCATTTGCAGTCAGCTTAGTAAGTCAGTTTATGCACTCATCCTATGAAGAACATCTTGAGGCATTGTACCGTATCCTAAGATATTTGAAAAGTATTCCAGGAAAGGGACTTTTCTTCAAGAAGAGTGAGCAGAAGACTATTGAAGCATACACAAATGCGGATTGGGCAGGTTCAGTTACAGATGGATTGGGCAAGTTCAGTTACAGATAGAAGATCCACATCAGGTTACTGCACTTATGTATGGAGAAATTTAGTCACTTATAGAAGCAAGAAACAAGGTGTAGTAGCACAAAGTAGTGTAGAAGGGCTATGGCTCATGGAGTATATGAGATATTGTGGTTAAAAAAGATTCTTGAAGAATTAAAAAGATCAATATAGATGCCTATGAAGCTATATTGTGACAACAAAGCTGCGGTTAGCATTGCGCATAACCCGATGCAGCACAATAGAACCAAACATGTTGAGATTGACAAACACTTCATAAAAGAGAAATTGGAGGTACGTACTACTTGTATGCCGTTTATTCCAACGACACAACAAATAGCTGACATTCTTACAAAGGGATTGTTCAGATCAAGCTTTGAGTTTCTCATTAGCAAGTTGGGCATAATAGATATCTATGCACTAACTTGATGGCGAGTGTCGAAGATCAAGATAATTAGTTTTTGTTTCTAATAAATTCAAATTAAGATTTGAATAAGTTTGTTAGGGGAGTCTGTTAGTTGTTCCTATTTTTTTGCATTTCCTATTTTTGTGTAATCTAGTAGATTAGGATAAATTTTTGTGGGAACTACTTTGGATATAAATACTTCTTGTAACTCCTATTAATTATTAAGAAAGTATAAAAAACTTTCACCTCTCGTTTTCTTAAAGGAGCTCCCATCGAAGAGAGCAAATTAGTGTTATCTTATTTTCATACTTTAGGTGTGTTACAGAGGTGCACAAGAAGTTATGCACCCACTACTTAACTCCTCTCAATGTTTGATTGTATGTGGAGTCTGGTTTGAGAGCTAAAAAGCACCAAGTAGATCGTTTGCTAAACTGTGGCTTGACCTGGTACTCAAGCGAAATTCAGACAGAGAGTTCACTCGAGATACACTTGACAATTGGCTCAAGCGAAGCTCAAACAGAGAGTTTGCTCGAGATGTGTGCGACAATGAGCTCGAGCGAAGAAAAATCCTAGTGTTCACCCGAGGTTCGCTTAGAACGAACTCAACACATTACTCAAGCGAAGAACCCTAATTTTGCCGCCTTAGGGTTTCATATGTCGGGGCCTATATATATGAAGGCTATTTCATGTTTGTAGATGAGATTGAAGTGAGGGAGAGGCAAACAGCATGGAGAGCTTTCTTGTGAGAGAAAAAAATCTAAGAGAGAGTTGAGATTGTGTGAATAGAGTGAAGCTTTTGTCATTCATTGTATTATAATCTCCTCTGAATAAAATCTCCTGCAGCTTCGTAGACGCAGACTAGTTGCTAAACCACGTAAATATTGTGTTGTGTAATTGTGTATGCACTTGATACCTATATTTCCACATTTATTTCATTGTCTATCTCACTATCGTTGTGTGGGTGTGATGTTTTTCACAACACTCAATACTCTCATTAAGTCAGGCCTTGGGCAGTATGAGATCTATATTTCAGCATCAATGACAGATTTAATTAGCATTAGCCAAGATGGAAAAGACAGCAAGATTATGAGACATTTCTTTCTTTTTATATAATTAAACGACTGTGTTAATATAATAGGCATTATGAGATTTTCTTGAGCATTATAAAGTTAAGAAGGGAAAGGATGCAGGCAAAACTGAAATTACATCCAATCCCATTGTCCACTACAGTAATACCTGTAGATATGCCCACAAATGGCTTACCTAAAAAAATTCTTTGATTCAATTTCCTTTTCTTTTTCTGTGGATACTGGCCGAATTAATTCTTTTCTGTACCGATGTGCTGTCCTCGGTCTTTCCAATCAAGGACAATATACAAGTTATAACAAAAATTACATAAATTGAAACTACAAATGAGGAGTTTGGCTTGCTACACCTCCACAATGAAACAGATGGCTCCAAGCTAACTGATGCAAACCCTTCTTGAGAACTTCGCCGCCTGTAAATAAGCAAAAGATAGAAATTTGCAGGATGAGTTCAAGGCTTACAGATGACAAGTAAGCAAATTCAAGACTCGTTTCCAGTAGATGCAAAAATTGCCTATATGAACAAGTAATTCTTCCATGATTAGTCCTATTTCTAAATAGTGAACACCATAATCACGACTCATCAGCCCATTTTTCTTCAGAGGAACTACGGTGCAACCTACAGGAAAAACTTCGAGAAGTTATGCATCTAACAAATTACTTGGAAAGGAGTCGCTCATATGCACACAGCTTTAGGTCATCAAACAGGATTCATTGAGGAACTTAAATAGGGATAACTCAGGACCCTTGATGCCCAGGAATGCGGGATATCTGCATCTTGTTTTTCATTTAACATACTGAGAATGTTACATTCCAACATTTAGTAAAACCAATCTAATCCAGAATTTCAAAAAAAAAA
>QEOT01008544.1:391629-403494 GCA_003123785.1 Pterocarya stenoptera | reverse complement strand
CTTTCTGCATGCCTAATTGTCAAGTCAAGCTAAGAAGATATGATATGAAGTGAAAGTGAAACATACCCCAAGAAATCCTTAATGGAGTTCCATAAAGATGCCATGCGTTTGATCCGTGGGCTTGAAGCATGGGTTTTTTGGTTTCTACTTTTATGTTTATCAGAGTCACCTTGCAGTACTTCTGGAAAGAAAGAATGAAACAGGTATAAATATCTGGATAGCAGGATGTTCACCAACAGTCTACTTGAATCGAAAGGTGGGAATATAAGGAAAATAGCTGACATTACCAGTTGTATTGGCAAAATCAGAATGGAGTCTGCTTGATGCCCTAAGTAAGGCCAATTTCTCAACAATTTGTCGTTCTGTATTGCTGCCATTACCAAAGTTCATTTGGGTTTAAACATGTGCACAAGATAACAAAATAAAAATAGGATCACGCCAATGAAACTATCATCACATAGCTAAGCATCATAATTCCATATTACTATGAAGATATTTTTAAGTTTAGCTTAAGCAATTAGTTTGCCAGATAGTCATCTGATATAGATGAGAGTGGGATTTTGTTTACATTCAGTTCAGCTTGTAGATGGTTTGACTAGAGAATTGGAGTATATGGTATCCTCTTTGTCAACAAAATAGCTTGGTCTCCATTGGGTGCCTCTTTCAAGACTAGGTCTAGGTGGGATTATGTGATTGAGAAGATTGAGCATCATTTGGCTAGCTAGAAGGGAATTTATTTGTCTAAAGGCAGTGAGATCACGTTGATCAAGAGTACTCTGTCCACATTGCCTACTTCTTTTCCATCCCTTTTCCCCCTCACTATTGTGGCCAATCAAATGGAGCAACTACAATGGGATTTTCTATATTAAGGCGAATAGTTCAAATTGCACCTAGTAAACTAGAAAAGATTTGCTCTCTGATCTGAGAGAGGTTTGGGAGTTTGAAACTTGCTTCTGTTTAATCAGACCCTTCTAGGGAAGTGGCTTCGGCATTACCAGCATGAAGGGAGGTCTGGTGGAAAGCTGTAGTGGACTTTAAATTTAGTAGTGCTTGAGGTGAATGGTGCCCTAACAAGGTATATGAGCCACCTTATTAAGTGGGATTGTGAAAAGATATCTGAAGATGATGGAGGGTTTTTTTTTTTTTTTTTCTTAGTCATACTAGATTTGAAGCAGGTGATGGCTCTAGAACCCTCAAGGAAGTTTTTCCAGAGATATATTTGCACGTGTGCATGAGGTTTCAATGGCTAACCTATTGGAGTTCTCCGGAGGCTCCTCCGAGTGGAATGCTAGTTTTTTCAGATCAACACATGACTGGTGATTGATGTCTTCACAGAGTTTTCCAGTCTCTTTTAGTCTACTAGATTACGTCTTAGATGTGCATATCAGACCCTCAGAACCCTTCCATGAAAGGGAAGCTCACTATTCGATCTTCCTATCAAGTCCTTGTACCTTTAGGATAACAACTCTTTTCCTTGGAAGAGTATTTGATGGACTAAGGAGCCTCAAGAGCAGTTCTTTTTTTCGCTTAGAAAACCTCCTTAGGGAAGATCCTCATCATGAATAACCTAGGGAAATGTCAAATCATTGTGACAGATTTGTATGTGCAAAAAGAGTGGGAATCTATAGACCACCTTTTACTCCATTGAAAATTGTTAAGAGTCTCGTGGAATGACTTTTTCAGTGGAGTTGGGTAAGTGTGGATTATGCCCAGAAGAATAGTAGACCTTTTTCCAAATTGGAGAGGGTTATATGGCAGCCCTACAAATTGTAGCAATGTGGAATATGGCCCCTATCTGTCTACTTTGGCGTATTTGGAGGGAAAAAATGATAGAAAATTTGTTGATTGTAAACACACAAAGGAAAAGCTTAAAAGTTTCTCTCTCAAATACTTCAATCCTTTGGGCAGCCACAATAGATTTTCATGTGCTGAATTTTCATGCTTTATTCTATCATTTTCTACTTCTAATTAAAATGTTTTTCTCGTATACATCCAATGTACTTGGACTATGCTTTTGTGTTTTCTGATAATAAAATTCTCCATTACTTACAAAAAAAAAAAAAAAAACAAGTTATATAAGAAGTAGACAGAAATATACTGTGTTAAAAGCTGTCCAACTTAATCCACTGCATAGGAAAGAAGTACAAACAGCAAAATGGCACATACCTGACAGCTTTTGGGATCAGAACATTGACAATGAAGTGATGATCACCTCTCAGAGAAGGTTTATTGATGTTTGGAACCCCCATGCGTGAAATTTTAACTGTATCTCCAGGCTGAATCCCAGAGGGAATTTGAAGATCTTTCAAACCCTCAACAGTTTCTACCTGAAATCACATTAAGATTTCTATGTCAATTTATTTATTCATATTTTGAACCACACCAATATCACCGGCCATAGTGCTCTGGAGAATACCATAACTCATGCTTATCAGACACCCCACAATTCAAAGATGACAGAAGAAAGTAGGAAAAACAACACACAAGCTGAATAAAAATATTCAAGAAACTTAGGTGTGACTCTTGTATGTCCCATGTACTTGGCTTCGCCTATTATCAATAAAATACTGATTTACTGATAAAAAAAAATATTCAAGAAACTGAAATGACAGAAGAATGTAGATAAAAAAAAAGAGGGAAATTACATTTTGCTCTACTGAATTGCCATCCATTTTTCTCTCTGGACCAAAAAGTACCAAAGGTCCAAAAGTTTCAATTGGTACCATACACATGAAAACTGCAATGTGCACCCCCTGTCCATCTAAGGGATTAATTTGGAACTTAGGGTGCACAACAAAACCTATTGGTAGTTTAAGGTGCACATTGAAACTTTTCATAATTTAAGGTACAAATCGAAACTTTTTTTTTTTTATAAGTAAAAATATTATATATATATATATCAATAGGAGTAGCCAAGTACACAGGATGTATACAAGAAAACACCTAGCCCATACTAGAGAGCTCCTAATGACCCAAAAAGCCCATGAAAAACTACCCAAAATATATCAAGCCCGAGTTGGAATAAAACACACCTCCCCAATCCCAACCCATTGATTCCCGTAGACTAATACTCCACCCGAAACACCCTCTATGAGAACGTCTTCATAATGCCCTCATTTAGTTTTCCCTTGACTTGAGCTATCGCACTTAGCGTCGTAGTTGATTCCCCAAGAAAGACACTACAATTCCTTGCTTTTCTTAAAGCTTGATTTGGTATCACGCAAGTGGCTCGCCTCAATCGCAGTGAGTAGTGCTTTAAATTGGTCTTCACATCCTCCATGTGAGAGTCCCACGGTATGCTTTATCTCATTAACCTTTTGCAAAACCCAATCTGATGATGATCCAGCTATATTTTTCAACTCCGACGTGGGAGCCATAGTTTCTTCGGGGCTGACCAAGGGTGTAACACAAACCATTGGTCTTTCCTGTATCACCCGTGGCGAAGGGCATTCCATTAAGGATGTCTCAACCCCGATACCCGACGTAGAACCCACTTCAAATAACCCGGTTTTCCTTTTGACCTGGCACTCTCTCCTAGATCTGGTTATAGGGACAGGGCCGAATCCAATTTTCCGTTTTCCTTTATCTGAGCTTAAAGGATTTAGACCTATCTTAGGCTTGTTTCTTACGACCATGTTAAATACGGTCATCGGAGGGGGACCGACGTCGAAGGACCCTTAATGGGTTCACCGGAGTCCGTCGAACTTGTTTGTGGCGGTGGAGATGGCGGCAGCACAAGATCGACGGTCGATATTGCCTCTATAAAAACGTCAAAACGGATTTTGCAAAAAAAACCAGGTCGCCAGAGAGAGGACCTAGGCTGGACGGCCCTCGGCGAAGTTTCCGGGGCCCGTCGACCTTGTCTGTGTCGGTAGTGAGATGTCACTTGCCGGTCTAGGGTGGGTAAGGGTGGGGGCATTATTTAGGTGCTCTAGGTTTTTCTCTCTCCTAGGTTTTTCTACAAATTGAAACATATTGGCAGTTAAAGTGCAAGTTAACCCCTAGAGGTTGGCTCAAGTCTTGGGCTTAGGGGTAGTCTAAGGTTCAAATCCTCTTGGGTGCAAACAATCTCTAAGGGCCATCGGACTAGGGATTTTCTCCTTAAATTACCCAAAGTGCACTTGTGGGAAATTTCTTGCCGAGGGCCTATGCACCCCCGCTATTAGTCATTAGTCAGGACGTTGTTCCTGGACACCCGATGCCAATAAAAAAAAAAAGAGTGCAAGTAAGAATTGAACTCTTCAATTTGATTGCATTTTCAAAACAAGAACACAGGACCAAGTTAGATACCACTTAACCTGCTGAGTCAGAGGTAGTATTAATGGTATTAGGTGGTCAATCGTGTCACCAAGTTTGTTAGGGATGAAAAATCAAAGTGGAATTGCCTCTTGAATTATGCTTTTTTTTTCTATAACTATGGATTATGCCATAGAAACTAGTGAAACCTAAGATGGAATCCCATTTTGGTAGATCTTATTAGATTCACGATACTATTTCAAGTTGTTTCTGGACAAAGTGATCGACAATTCCAGCTTACCTTTCTAATCTCTTATTTATCTGGTGATGAAAGTTAAGTATAACAAAATCAACATAGAAAGGAAAACGTGAAGCAAAATATTAATCACATCAAATAATTTGTTAATAGAACTTAGTAGATGAATGGCAAAGAACAATAAAACCTCTCCCTTCTAACTCTAGGAGCTATTATTACCTTAACGACAGTCCCTAGTATTGCCTCAGTATAGTCAATATTAATTTTTGAGTAAAGCTGTAGACCTTCCCTCCAAATTCCACGCTTTTCATCCACATGGAGGACCAAATAGAGATCACCAACTACACCCCTGCCAAAAGGAAAAAAAGACAGAAGAGTGAATCAAAGTTTAAACAACCCTGTCATGATACCTTATTTTTCTTTTATGTTAAAAAATATCTTATAAAGAAAAAACTTATTGTCTATAAATCTTTTTGATAAGTACTTTATGTCATGTAAAGTGAAGAGCACGATACAAAACAAACATACAAGGACCTGTTTGTTCCAACTTTTACAGCTCATTTTCCGTTCTCAGGTTCATTAAAACAAAAAAAAAAAAAAAGGTCCAAAAATGTGTTACCATATGTGTTTCCTAAAACTATTTCCAGCTTTTACTTACCAGTTTTATTTTTTTTATTTCTTTGGTTTCAAATTTAGGGTAAAACAAAATGATCACAAACAAGATATTTCTAAATGTTTTTCTTGTTCTCTAGTAACAATTTTAAAAAACTATTTTTGAGAACACAATCAAATAGCCCTGATAATGAGCATGTCATAACATGATAAAGGGGAAGAAGAAGAATGGAATGCCAATTAGAGATAGTAGCAGTAGTGAAAATGGCATTAGTAGGATTTGAAAAGTCAAGCTTCTAACCTATCTGGGGTCCACCAATTCCATACAAGTTTAGGGCATGCTTCTGCTGAGTTTTGGTTGAATTATGAGGGGTGCTAGGCAGCTAGCACCACTAGGTTTTAGACTCCCATAACAAAGTAGTGAGTCAGCATTTTCTACTTCTGATTTTCTTTCTTCTTTCTTCTTTTTTTATCTTCAGCAATGCTGTTAAGACTTTTGAGTCACAAACATCATAATCTAAGAAATCAAGTAATTTTTCAATACTCTAGCCCATTGTTCACAAACTCTAACCTCTGTACACTTTCATATTCTTCAGAATCCTCAAAAGAGAAAAATTACCTCTATAATATTCGGGCTTGAGTATAAGAGATGATTAATGGGATCTCATATTATCTGGGAGGAGAAGTTCCTGCCCTTTATAATGATTACAAAGGTTTTAATTGTAACATTAATTCGTCTCTTTGAAGTATGACCCAAATTTGGTTAAGGCTGTCCTTGGGTCGTTACAAAGAGTATTAGAGCTAATCCCAACCAAAAGTGTGGAACTTGAGCCGTGCCACCAATAATGTAATGGTCTGACAAGAATGTTAGGAATTTGAAGGGGAAGAGTATAACGCCGTACATTGAGTATAGGAGGTGGTGAATAGGATCCCACATTGCCATTAAGTTCTTGCCCTTTATAATGATTCCAATGGCTTCAATTGTAATCTGGACTAGTCCTTTTGGATTATAGGCCTAGATATGGCTTAGGTTTTCCTTTTAGTCATTAGAATCACTGCCCATAAATTTCATAACTTTTTTGCACGTAATTTTAGGCCACAAAGCAGCTCAAATTTTACAAAATAGTTGATCTATATTGTATCCACCCCCTCATGGCCTTAAAAAACACTTCACTAAGAAATTATTAGCAATTTAAAACCATACAACGGACCAAAATGAAATCAGGACAATATATCAGTAATAAGCCAAAGTAGTGCCCCTTAAGGCACACTTCATTTTCACTCTTTTACTTCTTCCATATCCCTTTCTCTGATTAAGCTTTCTCGGTTTCTGGAGCTGTTGGCACCAAATAGAAACAGAAAGAGCCAATTTCTAGAATCACTTGGCAAAACTCTGATTATTCAATTTAAAGATTACATTAGTAAAACTCATTTAAAAAAAAAAAAAAATCTGGAATTGATAGCAAACCTGTTCTTATTGGCATTCCCTTCACCTGGAATTTTCATTGTTGCTCCATCACTAACGCCAGGTGGGATGACCACTTTCATGTTTCGCTTTGACCGCACTTGACCACTGCCACCACACCTTCGGCAGTGATCAGTGATTATCTTGCCATCACCACCACACTTGAAGCACGTCGATACCTAAAAAGTTGTATAATAACATCCATGCAGCAAATCAAACAAGGGAAGTGAAATCTAAAAGGAAAGATGGAAGGAGAAAGATTATATGGTCAGCCCATCCTTTGAGCCTATAATTGATAATATTAGCTCAAACAAAACTTGTTCCACATAAGAGAAAAGTTGAGTTACAACAAAGAAGATTCAGAAAATAAGCAGCATTCATTTAGCTATTTGACTATGACACAGGTTTGTAACAGTGTAGCAGAAGTTAATTCATTGACAAATGTGTGGATGCATCCACCATATGCTTTCAAGGATCATTTACAAGAATTATAGGGTCTTTTCACAAATCCCAGCTCGATACAAATGATTTTTATATTCCATTTTTTTTCTTTTTCATGTTGAAAATTATCACATTGTGGGATTATGTACGTAACATTATTTATAAGCATTGAAAGGACCAAGGACTGGGATTTCCCTATTGGAGTGAATAGCGTGAAAGTAAGATACTCCAATTAAATAAAAGCTGAAAGAGCGAATGAATAAACATCATGTGAATTTGATATACAAAAAAAAAAAAAAAAATCTGTTTTTTACTCTTTACTCAGAGTAGAACTAGAGCATAACATAACAAAATTGAAAATTGCGTTTCAATTGGACTTTGGTTATTCAACTGAAATTCTTGTTATATCAGACCCCCGGGACTGTCTCACAATATTCATTCATGAATAAAGTGAATATTGAATGAATACCTCACGGACAGAAAAAAGTATGCCATCAGTTTGATGCACCCTGATAAATACTAGGTGAGTCATTATTTTGAGAGTTGATACCAGGCTAGAAGTTTTCCGAAAGCTTCAAAGACAAAAGATTATGCATTTGATAGATGATTAATTTGTATGCTCATCCACTCTATATTTCATCACCAATATGTTCTAAAAGGTCATATTACCTGTGACATTATTCCAAATGGTGTTTCCTGACTTTTCATTACCCCTCCTCTACCTCCACACTGAGAACATGATTGAATGGAACTTTTAGATTTTGCTCCTGTACCATCACACTTATCACATGTCTCGGAACAAGGAACTTCGATTTCACGCCGCCCACCGAAAATTGATTCCTCAAAGTTCAAATAAAGGTCCTGCCTATAATAAAAAGAATTAGTTTAAGCATTCAAATCAAGATTATGAATATGACGAAATAAGTTCTCAAATATTCATGATCATAACGATACAAAATATGCATCAGAATTAATTCCAACACTATTCCAAAAGATGGCTGGCAACTGTAAAAGGCAAAACCAGCAATTCACATACAGGCATTTCGAATGCAAAAGTTAAGGCTGCATCTATCAGAAATTTAAAAAAAAAAGAAAAAAAAAAAAGAAAAAAAAGAAGAGGCTAAAGGAAACAATTTCATCTGAAAGACATCGGAGTAGAGTTTTAGTATATAAGTGCAATTGACTTCCTTTTCTCTTAACTGACTGATCTTGATACTGAGTGCAAGGACTACATTTATAGCTTCAATAGCAACTAATATTTTGCAGATAAATATTTGTCATGAACTTATCTATCATGAAGGTTTCTTCAGAGAGCAAAGGATGGGTAATGGAGTTTTTATCATTCAACATCATGCTAAAGCAAGGGGCAGCTTTCTGCAACTCTCAGAATTCCGAAATGGGAGGGAAGGATTGTTGGAGATTCAGGAGGGCGCTAATGACATTGGATGGGAAGGCTTTCTGCAGTCCATCGAAGTGTTCCTGGGGAGTTTGTTAATGGAAAAACAGTGGGAAGGTCGTCCTCAGTCAAAGGTGCTTCGTATGCTGCGGTGTTGAGGTCATTGGCAGGTAGTTCGACCAAGATCAGTTCAGCAGCAGAAGGAAAGAGTAAGGCAGTTGTAGGAGACAAAGGCCGTCAAGTGCCATTGGGAGAGGTGGAAGGAGTCTTGTGGGATGTCAAAGCTCAATTGAAGGGAGTTATGGAGTATGTGAGAGATCTGATGATTAAATTGGCTAAGGGGCTGGACTTAGTCGTGAGTTTTGGCGGTGGGCCGAGCATGGATGAGGGAGGGAGGGAGGGCAGGGGGGTAGATCCTTTGGGTTTGAAGGCCACAAGTGTGCCGGCAAAGGACATTTAAACGCCATCACAGATAGGGTCGTTGGACGCTTGTATCTTTATCCATGCCAGTGTCACTATGCCTCCTGAGAGAGCTGTAGGGCCTCAGGCACCAGATGCAGATGGGGTTGGTACTTCTGTCCAAGGTTCATCCTTAGTTGAAGACGGGGGACCGTCTAGGGTCTCGAGTACTTTGGAAGAAACAATCAAGCCTCTTTGGAAGATACAAACGGGGTTAAATAAGGTAGTGCTTCCCCTACCTATGCTACAGAGGGAACAATAGGGTCAAACAAAATGACACAGCAAGGATCTTTGGGGGGTGGTGCAAAGTTAAGCAATGTTGATGGTGGGGAACAACCTGTAATGGTGACAGAAACAATGGACACTAGCTGTTTGTCGTTGGTGCCTCATGTAAGGGAAGGTTTAGAGTCAGGAGTGCAGTTGGGTACTCTGGCTGGGGATAATGACGTTGCCTTGGTTTCTATTCCTCCGTTAAACGATATAGCGGGTTCACCATCGAATTGATTTTGAATAAAGTTAACAGACTTCAGCAAATCCTGGGGCTTTCATATGGAGAACAGGGAGAATATGAAAACCAATTTAAAGCTCTACTCACTGCGATTGAGGTGAGTCATGTGCTTGAAACCAAATCACATTTAAAGAAAAGCAGGGAGTTAAAGCGTCTTTCATGTGCAATCAACTATGTTGCTAAGGGAGGTAGCTCTAGTCGAGGGAAGAATAAAGGAAGGGCATTGTGAAGACGATCTCGTAGTGGGATGTTCGGGTAAAGGACTAGTTTTATGGAAACAAGGGGTTGGGTTTGGGGAGGTGTGTTACATTCCAATTCGGGTTTGTTGTATTTTGGGTAGGTTTCATGGGATTTTTGGGTCATTAGGAGCTTTCTTGTATAGGCAAGGTGTTTTCGTGTATACGTCCAGTGTACTTGTTTACTCCTATTGATATATATATACAATATTATTACTTATCAAAAAAAAATATTTTGCAGATAAATAGTTACCGAATATCAAGAGCCTGGTCTTGCTTGTTTCTCAGGTTAAAATTGATGCCTCCCAGATCATCCATTCCTCCAAAAAGCCCATCCGACCCACCGAAGAACGCACTAAATACTTCAGATGGATCCACCTATAAATTTAATAATGAAACGAAACAAGAAAAGATGCATAAGGAAGTTACTTGGAATGAGCACCCCACCCCCTTAAGAAAATATAAATATACAAAAACTCCATTAAAATAAAATTCAGCAGTGAACAAATATAAAAGTAATTTGGTTTTTTGGACATTTTGGAAAGAGGTAAAGTTGGTTATGAACCTACCCCCTGTGAACCACCGCTTGAACCACCATTTTCTGCCTGTAAACCTGCCTCACCAAAGCGATCATATAAAGATCGTTTCTCATCATCTGATAGAACCTACAAAGATACTTTATTACCGAATGAAATAAAACTTAAGTACAAAGAGATAATGGAGCTGCATATAAAATCATTGAATTTCCAACAAACAACTCTTTACTCTACTTGATTTAACATCAAGCCATACATCCCCTGAAGATGAAAATTTACTGAAACTAACACATGAAGCACAATTTTAGTCTAACATAATTAAAGAATGATGAATGGAAGGATGAAAAAAAAATAATTCCAAAAAAAATGTCAAAGAATCCAACTAACCACTTCATTAGGTACAAAAAGTTAGTTCTAGAATGAGCAAATATAAATGATGACAAACAAAGCAGAATGTTGGGAGAAGAAATACCTCATATGCAGCACTTATCTCTTTAAACTTCTCTTCTGCCCCAGGACCCTTATTAAGATCTGGATGGTACTGCTCCATAGAAGGAGATATCAGTTTCCCAATAAAATATAACTTGAAAATAAGTGAACTGAGTCTAGATCAACCCGGATTAATTGTTTAGAGCTGGTGCAACGATACATCAAGCATAATTTTTTACGATTATTTATAAACCATCATAACAAATTATTGAAAAATTTCAGCTTTTCTATGGGTAGCAGCATAGGGAGTTGGTCGCCTTCTGTAGACATAAATAACAACAAAGGTATGAGAAGAACTAGCTTATCTCAACACTAAATTGATTTCCTTATTTAAGGACGAAATAAATACAAATGCGGTAAATTCTATACCAATGACCTGAGCAGGAGAACAAGATTAGTAATTAAATTTGTTACGGTGAAATTTTATGGAACGCTCTAGAAAGAAAAAGGAGAATATTCATAGAGCTTATGGATTCCAAATATGAGTTGAAGAAAATCCTTTTTAAACACTACATTATGCATCTACTATATGTATTTGGCATGTTCGCAAGAGCAATAAATTAAACGACAAACTGACATGAACTAGTACATTTTTCCAATCACTGACCCAAGGAAATTGGCGTGGCAACAAGTTGTGAAATTACGTTTCTATCATTTTCTCAGCAACCAAACAGACCAATAACAAAGTTTGCTTCCAAAGTTAATAAATTTACTACATAAAAAATAACAAACCTTACGAGCGAGCTTTCTGTAAGCGCTCTTGATTTCCTGCAAAGATGCATTGCGACCTACGCTCAAAGTGGAGTAATAATCGGTCCCAGCGGCCTTGATTGAAGCGCAACATGATCTCCTCCCCGAGAAACCAAAACTGGGGTTCGAAATTCCATAATTTCTGTAGAAGAATCCGCAAGCACTGGAGCTCAGACACAAACGGATAAGGGTAGGGGAGGGATTAAAGGAATTGGGCCAAACCGCAAAGCTGGGAATTCGAGGGAAGTTGGAAATGGGGTTTATGAGATTGGCATAAGAAGAAGAAGAAGAGCAGGGAGTGAGGGTGATGGGCATGGTTGAAGCTCGGGGTTGGGACTGTAAGAAGATATCTGCAGGGGTTAAGAATCTTTAGTAACGGGGCTGTGGCTTTGGAGGGGTTATGGTGGGTTTTTAGGTTCTCATTGACCAATAATTTGTTTATCTTGTTTTTCTCGTATCAATAAATATATATATATATATA
>QEOT01008544.1:357339-389550 GCA_003123785.1 Pterocarya stenoptera | reverse complement strand
AAAAAAAAAAAAAAAAAAAACTCCGTAGAGCATTGTTATTCATATGTCCGTACACACACTATTTTTTTTTTTCTAATTTTTTTCTTCTTAAAACAATTAAATTGTTCTATTCTTCATTTATATAATCCACATTTGATAAGAAAAATAAAAATAAAATAAAAAATCACAAAAATAATGATATGCGGTGTGTGAGATATAGAAATAGAATTTTTCATCTCCGTAACTCATCCAAACAAACCCAAAAACTATGAGCAAAACAAACCCAGATAAACTACTTAGGCAAAGGTGAAACCAAATAAGAAGATACAATCTTAGAGCTAATATAAAAGCAGATTTCAAGTTTTTTTTTTTTTCTATTTCTTGGACAAAAATCGTTGAACCCTTGAGTCTACACATAAGTATAGTAAACAAAATGTCTAACCAGCCACAGTATAACATGAGCCAAAGTAGAATGCAATAGAGTCGTATTACAAAAAAATTTCCCAGAAACCAGACGAGTAATTCCACAGATTTTGGCGAAGATGTGGAACATCATAACAAGAAAGAAACCTCAATATAAAAAGCGAATGCAGAAGATACAGAAAAACCATTAAAAACAACATAAGAGTCAAGAATTACAACCAAAGAGGCAGGCCCCCTTGACAGCCAAGAAAATTTGGGCAAAGAAATAAAATCTGGGAATCTCATAATAAAGTTATGGGGTTAGAGTTTGCAGTTGTGGAAATAGTTCTCTTACCTTGTGAAGATAAGGCACTAGATGCTAGAATGCACAAATAAAATCAAAACTTGCCAATTGAAAAAGAAAAATAAATTAAATTAAATCATGCATTATATATTTCCAGGTTGGTTTCCAACATAAGACCAAGATTCTGGTCCTCCCATTAATTTCAACATGTAGCAGAGGGCAAGGGTAATAAGTTACTTGAAAGCAGAACCCCATTCCAACCCATTCAGTTGATTCAGGTTCTTTTGCCATCTTGTTTTATCACTTTCTTTTAAATATCCACAAAAGAATCTTCAGCAGATATAACTTTCTCGACTTCATACTCCTAAAGGTTGAGCTTTCCTACAAATTTGTATAAGAAACTGTAGTGCATAGGTGTCTTCCCATTCTAACCAAAAACCATCTAATTTTGATGCAAATTTGGTTTAAAAAAAAACTTGGAGCTTCCAGCTAAAAAAAGAGGGGAAAACTCAAGCTTCCAACTTCATAATATGTATATGTATGGAAAAATCTCATATTAGACCCAATAAAGACACTAGAGAGAACTCAGGTAAGGTATTATATATATATAACATCAACCCATGAATGAACTGGTCCATCAATACTAGAAGAACCACAGTAGCACCAATGAACTCCTGGGTAAGATCCCAATCCCTTGTTGACCAATGAATCATCATCAAGATGGTTTTGTACAAAGGAGAAGAGAAAATCCTATATTTGAAAGCTCAAGAAAGCCGTAGTCTTAAACTGTTGAAAGGAACCTTAAAACCTGGTCCTCGCTCAGCTAAACCTTAAAGCTTAGCGTCAATCGGCAGAGGAGGCTAGTGTGGGGTGGGGGGGAGAGAGAGAGAGAGTACTCGGACCAGATGTACTTGGGTTTTGCAACACAGGTTCAGCCCGAGTTTGATTCGAGCCGGAACCAGGAATCGAAATCCGGTTATTTGGATTCTGAACTGGGCCAGAAAAAAAATCCGGCCCGGATAAATAGACCTTTTTTTTTTTTCTACAAAGATAGAATTTTGTGGAATTATTAGAACTCACGACCTCGTGCTCCATGCACTTTGTTATTACAAAGGGAGGAAAGATATACCAGTTGAACTACAAGTCAACCGAGAAAAAGCTACTAACTGATAAAAAAGGGTTAGCTAGCTTTAATATTTATATTCAAAAACTAGTCCTATTTGATCATGTTATGATGAGATTTTCTAAGAATTTGGACTTTGTCAATGCTATGCAATTAGAGCAGGGAATTACAGACAATCTGCAGGGTCGATTCCAACTAAAAGAAGGAATTAATGGCGTGATCGATGCAGTTAAGATTATGAAGCCCAAGTTACACGGAACTCTTATCATTGGAGAGATCTGAAAGAAATATAATGTGTCGATAAGGACAAGCTCTTTAACTAATCCTCCATGCTACTAAAGACAAACATTCATGTCGGCAATATTTGTCGCTCAGGTTGTCTGTCTACGTTTCATGCTGCGCATGCATATATGCTTCCTGTACAATATTGAACCATTCAAGCCACACTAAATTTCCCCAAAGACTTGACCAACTCCATTACATCTGTTTGTTTTCACTCCAAGTTGCTTCTCTCAGTCATTAGATGATATGATGTTAAGAGAGGATTCATAAGAAAATACCTATATAAGAATCAACACTGGTTTTTATTCAACAAAGAACTCCGAAAATGATTTTCGGAGCTTCACTCTCACAATACATAGCTCGTGTAATATTGGTATGTAAAGATGGTGTCGATTTCGTTGTCTTTCTTATTACTCTCACTTGGAACTCATATAGGTTTACATGAGAAATTCAGCCACAGGTTTTTGGATGAGAATTCGTACGTTTTCATCTTAATCGAGTGCAAAAGCTCTAAATCAGTTGTGATATATGACAGTCACTCTCACAGTACACTTGCTTCTTCAAGGTTCATACTGCAAGTCATCCAAATGTCCAAACCAGAGTATGAAACTTGAAAATATGACACTCTTGGAGAAATTATATAACTGGTAGTATTTTAAGTCTCATTTATTTTTATTGAGATGAATTGAAATTAAAATTAAAAATTTAATTAAATATTATTAAAATATATATTTATAATATTATTTTTGTTTTAAATTTAAAAAAATTGAATTATTTATTTTATTTTATATGAAATTATAATGATTAGATGGTGAGAGAAGTTGTGAAAACAAACAGTCGGGCAAAACTGTCAACCAATCCAACCTATGTTTGTTCCCACAAACCTTCCCATGGTTTTCCCTTGCACCCGTAGCAGCACAATCAACAATGGCACTGTACACATGTTGGAGTGCTCTAGTCATTCTTTCATTCAAGAACTAGCAACATGAAGGCAACTCAACAGAACTCAGAAAACACAAACAACACATCATACGAGAAAGAATCGAAGCTATTGTATTAAAAGAATGAATCAAAACATATTTTTATCTGCAAGATTCCTGCTGCTAAACCCTCAACTCAACTACATCCAGCAAACTTTCAGTCGCTCGTTTTAACTGCGAATGAACTCGAAACTCAAAGATGAAGGCCAAGAATTTGTAAGGAAAACGATACAAGTCTCCAACCCATATGTTCAAAAATCATATCTTGGTGCTGCTTGGTCACATATGTTTTGGTCCCATAAGTTCTTGGTCTAATCATTGAGAAAACAGGCAATTGGCCACACAGTCAGTGTTCTATGTACGAGTTGTTTCATCATCTTCCTCTTTCCGCTTAGGTTGCAATTGTCGATTGTCGACTAACTAATCTATCTAAAGCTTCCTTCATCCACCCTTGTTGACATACTTCCCTCGCTTCCTTCACAGACATCTACACAACAAAACACAAAGCAAATTAAGAACATAAAACATCTCACTAATTTGTGGCAATCACCAACTTTTGCAGTGCAAAAGACACAGCATGTCTTATTTAGACACATACCCATCTTCTTTCCCTGAGTTTTTTCTCTGGCCAAATCTCTAGCTGCTTCGTGACAAGCAAGGGGAACATGTAGCCCTCATGTATTTTGCCATGTCTTTTGCTCTTATAGTTCCACTTGCCCAGCATTTTCTGCAAATTATATCCAAACATTTGAATTAGAACAAATGTTGGCAACAGATCTTGAGAGGGATTGAAAGCAATTTGTTTTAAAGATACTAACTTGGACTTTGCCATCGACACCAGCTTCCTCTAACGTCTCACGCCTCGCTGCAACTTCCTTAGACTCGTCCTTTTCCCAACCTCCCTGTGGTTGTAATGATATTAGGCACGACAATAAACGAAGATCCAAAACCAAAAACATGAAATGATTCGGTATAATTTGACCAAAACGAGTCATGGGGGAGCTATAATGGTACCTTTGGGAACATCATTGCTTGACTCTTTTGCGAACTAACCACAAGAACCTCTATATCCTCAACGGAAGAAGGTTGGTTGGTTTTCCTGTATCTGTATGGAATGCATCTGCACAAATATAAAACATCAACATAAGAAAAACTCTTTTTGGAACAAGAGATTAAAGAGAAAGTGTGCACAAAATGACAAAAGAACAAAGATTGGAAATACCCAGAAAAATTAAACAACAACAAAAGTTTTCATCCATTCGACAAATACCCAAATAGACAAATTATACAGATAACCCAATCCTTTCAAGTTTCAACAAAAGAGAGCAAAAAATAAAAACCCCAGAATGTTGAAGAAGAAGCGGAGAGTTAACATACCCTACAACTTGGCGATAGCCTTTACTGTTGTAGCGCTGTAAAAGTCTCCCCGTGCGGGGGACCATGATCTCGAATTGCTCAGAATCAAAGGAAATTCTCTTGTGAGAGAAAAAGGAAAACAAGAGAAGATTTGCAGACGTCTTTGATATGAGGAGACCCATCTCATACACTGAACTCAGAGAAAAACAACACTCCAAAACCGAGAAAGTCGAGTGCTTTCTGAGAGCAAAAACGATAGAAGGAAGCTCTGCCGAAAACCAGATCAGGAGCCTCATCTATATATGTCAGGAGGAGCTTAAAGAGAAGTGTGGTGGGCAGGCCACGTGAAGGCCACGCTCAAACGGAGCGGTTGGTGGGGACGGAGGATTGGATGAGATGGAAAGTGTTTGTCACTCGCTTTTAAAGCGCGTGCTAGATATTTAGTTGAGTAGAAGAGCTGTAGAGTGTGCGCTTTGGGGGAGGGCGCGTAGCATCACTATAAAGATTATTCAAGTCAGTGCGACACAACTCGGAAACTCGGTTTTGAAACTCCGAAACGACGCCGCGGACACGTTTTCGCGTGCGATGCGAGTCATGCGGAATGAAATTGAGTGCGACTGTGACTCACTTCACTCGACTGTAATTAAAAACAATATTATATTATTCTTTTTATATTAATAATTTATTCAAGTCACATATTTTAAAATATTATATACTACAAATTTGTACAGAAATATTTTTCAATATATATCTTTAGACAATGCATTGTCCTTTTCATATGTTTTTTTTAAGTTATTTTTTGTATAGATTTTTTAATATTTTTACATATTTTTAAAAAAATATTATTAAAAAATATTTTTTAATTAAAAAGTAAAAAAAAATATTAAAAAATATTTTCTTAATCACGAAGTAAAATAATTTTTTTTTTTTTAAATTTGACTGCTCTAATTGTTTTTTTATTTTTTTCTAAAAAAAGATAATTTCAAGTTATATTTTAATAAAAATAAATAAAGTCCACCAATATAGTTTGTAGGATCTTTTCATCTGATCAATTATAAACCTTGGTTTTTCAAATTCATCATGATTCTAAACTTGAAAATCGATTCTTCATGCTTTCCATCATTTAAACGAAAATGGAACGTAACATAATGACTTATTGGATGGTTCTAGAAGGTTTGCACACGGAGTTCATAGTTTGCACACTATGTATTGATATGGTTCGACTCACACAATCGATATAGATATATGCCACCCATTATAAAAATATTTATTTATTTATTATCAATTATTTTCTATCAAAATAAATTTATTTTTATTTTATATAATTATCATAAATATTTATTTTTCTGTAGTGATGTCTCCACCCCCAAACACTATCGATTTCAATGGAGTACCCCGAAGAACAAGTTATTATTGTTGGAGTGACTCCGTCTCCCCAAATGATTGGGATGCCAAAACAATACCAATGGAAAATTTCTCACGCATGTGTCACATCAAAAACAAGATGCCAACCAAATGATCGACCATTAATAATGGAAGGAAAAATCTAAACAACTTTTTACTATTTACATCATTTTTATATATTATATTTTTTTAATTTTTTATTATTATTTTTTTTTTGTCAAATATTTAATATATAAATAATTGAATTAATTTAAAAAATATAGTGTATAGAAGTTAAAGAGATTGTGTAGCATTGCTCATAACTGAATCTAATACATTAATGTCCGTTTAGATAGTGAGATTAGATAAAATAGTTTTAAATGAAAGTTGAATAAAATATTATTAGAATATTATTTTTAATATTATTATTCATGTTTTAAGATTTGAAAAAATTGAATTATTTATTATATTTTGTATAGAAATTTAAGAATATTGTAATGATGAGATGATATGAGACGAGATGAAACAGTTTTTAAATCTAAATTAGACCTAAATATTTAGTTCAAATTGAATAAAGAAATATAGTTAGGGTTTAAATCCAATATCACTTCTCGCTTGTATAAATTATTACAAGTGTCAAAATTTTAAAATTAACAAGAAAATTATAAAATTTATTATTATTTATTTTAAATATTTTATTTGCGAGTTTATTTATTAACAACCTAAACACAACTCGAATTGTGGTGCACTAATTAAATCACTTTGGGGACTGTTTTTAGTGATTGGCAAGTAGCATTGGTTGGACGGTCAGAAATTGCCAAAAACTAAGCCGTTGGAGGTACGGTGTTGGATGCATGTAAATCTCCAATATGTATGTATGTTAAGATTTTCTTAAAATAAAATATTAAAAAAAAACATTAAAGGGATAGAAAAATTAAGGTAACGGAGGAAGAGGAACAATAATTAAATAAAAAAACATCGTGGGGACAACAAAAAAAAAAAGTAGAGAGTGTGGGGGGCTGAAAAGTCATAAGGAAAGATATTATAAAAACATTGAGACATGATTGGGTGCTAAAAACTTTATGATAAAAGATTACAAATTGAGTGTGACATTTAGGTTATCCAAGACAACACATTACACTAGCATGATCATTAATAATTAATTATATATTATCACCTTAGTTGGCATCTAGATTTTTCTAACATCGCTTTAGAAGAATAGTTTTATCTTATTTCATCAATTAACTAATTTCTCCTTTTCTAAATATAAACTAATCGCACGCCTTAACGACTCTATAAGAATAATTAATTATATTCTATATTTAATTTAGAACTCGCCAGTCTAAGCTACTCGCACGAGGTTTGTTTGAATGTTGAACTGAATTGAATTCTTTATAAATAATAGTGAATTGAGATGATGGAGTGAGTTTTATAAAATCCACATAAAATAAATTTAAATATATTTATAAAAAATTAAAAAATATTGTAGATCTCGTATATAAAAATATGTTAAATTTATATTTAGATGAATTTAATAATTTAAAATTTACGTTTTTAAATATTAGACTCAGTTCTAACTGAGTTGATATTGATGACGTCCAAATTTCAAACGGGAGTTTAATCTTGCTCTCCCAGATAAGGGCAAATCTTGGAAAGGGCACCTACCAACTCCTAGGGCAGGTAGCAAACCTAATTTGTGGGGATAAAGTCATGTACTTTCAAAATCTATATTATTTATAATTATTTCATCAATTTATTCTAGCATTAAAGGATTGGAAATCTCGTCATTTAAATTTAAAATAATATGAAAGGTTGTGTTAATAAATATTAAAAAAGCTTAAATTTCAAAGTTTTGAAACACTTTGTCTTTCTATATCTCTGTATTACTTTGTCTTTTTTCTTCTATATTTAATTTATTAATGAGTAATCAAAGAAAGTGATGTTTAAACAAATACAGTCATGAGGTGTGTAAATTTTGCACACTCATTTAAAAAAAATGAAGTCTCCAATTAAAAAAATAAATTTTTTCGTGTGTATCCCAAATTTACTTACTTTTTTTAAAAAAAAAAAGTACTTGAAATTTTCACAACTTAATACTATAAATATTATTTCTCAACTAATAAATAGATCAGTAATCAATCAGAATTATTATTACTTTATGACGGGATAGTAGATCAACAAAGAAGTTGATCCTTAATTTCCAACTAATAGTACAAATTATTCACTAGCAAAATTTATATTAGAGAAATACTTTAGCCACAAAAAGATTACATAAAAGTAATTTCATAAATTTACATACCTTGATTTGATTCATCAAATTATAAAATTATTTTTATTATAAAGTAAATATAACGAACAGTATAATATGTAATATGAATCCAAATTTCTAGATTACGACTTTTTATTTCTTGGCTTATTATATTAAGATAGATCTCTTTATTTCTTAGCACTTGTCATTATATTAAGATAGAATCAATTGAAATAGGCAGAGTTGGAATATTCTTTGGGTAAGGATGGATCCAATTGCAATGGATCGCCGGTTTTGTAGCCGACATGGAGATCTGGACAAACAATTAAAGTCAATGATCAGTAAGTTTACCTGTTCTTCACAGGAGTACTGTTTGTCGTTTAGGAAAACATGCATGACGTGCAAACGACGATGGAACCAAAAAGTATATCACTAATTTCAATCGTTTAATTAATTTGATCCACTAAATTACGAACCATGAGTTTGTGAGGACTTGTGATCCGCAACAATGAGAAGACCTTGTCAACACACTATACTCATAATTATATATAAGAAAAAGAAAAATGATTTGGGTAAGTTTAGGCCGCTCATTGACACAAATCATTTTGACGGCTAGTCGGCTAGTTAATTTATAGAAATTAGAGATTGAGATTGAGAAAAGATAAAAAATAGAAAGAAACAATAATAAGGTTTATTCATCAAAGTCGAAAATTCTTTCTAAAACCTTTAAGTCGAGCTCAAATTGTTAAAGAAATTAGAGATTTCGAAAATTTTTCTAAAAAAAGGCAAATCTCCATTATTGCATAACAATAAAATACTTAATAAAATAAAAACCTTGCAAAAAATTTAGCCCAAATCAAAATAAATATTATCTCTAAAAGTGAAAGTGAAACATTTTCATAAAAGGAAAGACAATTGAGGATCTAGAGGAGAAAACGTCTAGTTTTGTGGGTGGAAATGAGGAGCACCAAGCGTAGCATGGTGAATGCGATATGCATGTTGAAAAGAGCTTTTCGAATTAAAGTCATATGCACGATTCTGATATCCGTAACTAAAGTTATGACGAAAATACTGACATGTGAACAATTTGAAGAACCTTCACATTTTCCTACCATATTTACATTGATTTGCCTTCTTAAGGTAGTCTAGCAATATCAATATACAATCTGTCGACTTGACATCATCAGACCTAGACTCCCTTGCATCATGCATGCTCTTCGAAAAAGAAAACATGAAACTCGTATGAAAAAGTTCACATTTTTTTTTAAATGATAGGTCTCACTTTTTTCAAAGATTTTAATAGAATTTATACACTCCAAACTTATATATAGCATTACAGAAATTAAAAAATCTACTCGACTCTAAAATATTGTGGTCATGTTTCAAGAAACTGAAAGCATTATATTATAGCATGTAACGAGCTAGGTCTTCAAGAAGTTTTACATTAAACTGGAAAGGCAAAAGAAAACATGCATGGTTCTCTCAAAACTATAGTACCTGCAAAAGGGACCCTTTTCTCAGTACTGCATCCCCAAAAGGCAACATTTTCGATCACCCATCAGCTAGTTTGGGAGGTTCATTAATTAGGATTCTTATCCACAGCTGGATGTTGAGTTAAGTTGAGATGAGTTGAATTCTTTATAAATAGTAATCATGAGTTGAGATGGTAGAGTAAGTTTTGTTGGATCCATCTAAGATGAATTTAAATGTATTTAAATGTTAATATAAATTTAAATGTATTTATGGAGAGTTGAAAAATATTGTGGGTCCAGCGTGTAAAGAGGTATTGAATTGAGAAAGGTTGTGGGCCCTACATGTAAAGAGGTTTTGAGTTGATATGAGTTTAATGATTTAAAAGTTGAATGTTTAGATGTTAGACTCAACTTAAAATTAAAAAGAAGTCTACGTTGGCCCCAGTAGTCTGTTTGTAGCTTTGTTTGTCCCTGCTTATTCAGCATTCCATGAGCCAAAAGGCACATGATCATCACGATCAAAGGTTCTTTAATTTTAAAGAGCAGCAAGTATTTTCCTGGAGACGGAGTACATATATATTGCCTTGCAGACTGGGAAGCACAAGAAGATATGGTTATAGGACAGCAGCATCTTTGGCAAATGACTTTATTCACAGCTTTTTTTCTAGTTAAGTGATGAACATAGCTACTTTTTTGCACATGATGGTGGCACACGACCCATCTCCTCAAAGTGAAGTCATTTCCATATCAACTTTGCATAAGATAGTGGGAAATCGGGTGAGGGAACAACCCACTTTATGCATATAATTATAAAGCTGCTTAGATAAAATATCATCAGGCCGACTTTCATGAGTATAAGCTCTATATGGCAGAGAAATAAAGTTGAAGAATATTGAGTTTTCTTAGAGAAAAGCAAATTTAATATTCTTGGGGCCGTTGAACCCTAACTTCCATTGTCACCCTTGCTAGCCACATAAAGTTGATCTTATCTTTCCTCTACCCCATGCCATGATAAGGCCAGACCCCTTAGACTAGGACGTGAATTATCAAGGATATTGTCTGATGATTGATGATAAGATCAAGACAGACAAACATCATTAGCTAGCATTGTGTCTATGATCTTATAATATTCATATTTTTTTTTACAAGTGTGACATAAATATACATGGAATATTCATATTTCTCAGTCACACCTAATTGGAAAGTAACCTTATATCTAAAATGATGGACGATTGACAAGCCCTAGCTACCGTTTTTTCTGATTGGTATAATATATGGCTGCAATATTTTGCATTCATAAATCATAACTGTTTTTTTAGTTCATATGCAACTTAGAACAAGATATTATGAATTGAAGATTAATTACCTTGTGTTCAAGATTTATCCAAAAATAAATATTATGTGACACTCCAATGGAAGGTCCAAACCACATGACTAATGCTCTAAAAATACTAGTTAATGATACAATTAGAGTTCCATTGAAATATTATAAAGAACAATAACTTCTCATTTCCAAATAATCTAAGATCTCATATATATATATATTGTCTATCCTTATCACTTATCAGAATGTGATATATATCACAATTAATAGTCAATCAAACTGCCAAGTTTGCCTTAAATATTGATCAAGTGAGGGAAAAGAGTCTAGGAAACCAGCATCCACAACCATGTTCGTGTTAGGGTTGACGCAATACTGTGAAACACTTATCTCGTTTGGTTATACATATGAGATAAAATGCGAAATATATGAATAGTAGTAAAATAGTTTGTGAACAATAGTGAAATAGTTTGAATTAAGACGTTTTATGGGATTTTAGGAAAAAAGAGAGAAAATGTTGAATACAAATGTTATAAAATTAAAATATTGTTGAAATATAATTTTTATTTTAGGATTTGAAAAAGTTGAATTTTATTTTATATTTTATTTGGAAGTTTAAAAAAGTTGTAATGATTAGATAAAAAAGTTAAAATTTTAAAATTAAAAAGTGTTTGTATTTGAATGTCATTTAGATTAGGGGTGCTACTCAACCTAAGGTGTGAGGTAGCCCCCGTCCCTCATGAGCCAGGGGTGGGGTTTTCACCCCCTCCCAGCATGCCGGGGGCTCGGGCAGGCTCCCAATCAGCCCCGTCCCAAGCCCACTTGAATAATTGACTACAGTCTACTAGACTCAAAAATTATTTTGAGTCCAAAAGTGATCAAAAACATATTTTTTGACTCAAATTGTAAATTTAAATTTGTAAATATATCTATAATTTAAAAATTATGTAGTTTTTAAATTTGTTGGTGCATATTTTGTGTAAGTTGTTATGTAGTAGGGTAACCCTTTTATAGATTGCATTCACAATACAAGTCTCACACTTAAGCAATGTGGGACTCTTGTATTGCCTTGACAATCTATAAAAGTTTTACTTAATACATATTATTATGAGGTCCACTTTGGACCAGTCAGGCTGCCTTTGGCCTTAACACCCTTCAGTTAGAATTACGACACATAAGCAAATCTACAAAACCAGCATGAAGATTATTACACCAGATCGATTGAAGCCCTTATTTTTTTTCCTGCCGATATTTCTTCAACCTTTCCAAAAAGTCTTCAAGCTAAATCTACGAACACATCTCCTACCCTCATTCCAAATGTTGAAGATCATTCTGTGATGAGGTAAGGCTAATAGCATCGGCAAACTTGGTAGCAGCAGCCCATCGGGAAGAGGCAAGCCATCTCCTCTGTCTATCAACCCGGTTGTTCTCTCTTGCCAACTTGTTTTCTTTCTTTATCCTAAGTACCAAGCTACGTAAGTATTGAGCATTTCCTGCCCCTGTACTTTGAACCATATTAGAGAAAACACTTTCTTCATTTGATAGTAGTTTCTTCTGGGTATCATATTCTAAAACTTGAAAAATGCATGAATTTTATATCAACAAAGAAACTAGATGAAGCTAAGACTGAAGGTTAAACAAAATCAGCTTAAAAAATGTCATGGATTCTCAAGTTCGACTCATTCAAACTTTTAGCATTTCTCATCATCAAACGCAGTTATTACAGCAGCAAAAAAAAAAAAAAAAAAAAAAAAACAACAATAACGATTATGTTCTGAGTTTTGTTGAGAGGTGGGCGGGGGGCTGCGAAGGGGAACGAAGGGACTGAGATATGAGATTATGAAGTGTGAGAGTTTTTCTACTAGGGTGCGGTCGCATCGTAGCTAAAATGAAAAATATAAGTGATAATATATATTTATATAATAAAATATATAAGTGTGGGGCGAGGTTGGACCCTCCCCGCCCCTCACCCCTATTTAGGGGGCCAGATGTAGGGGGTTGCCCGTCCTGCTATGCGAGGGCAGGGCGAACAGGGACAGGACAGCAGGGCACATTCTGCTACTCACCCTTAATTTAGATGTTACGAATATAAGCTAAGATGATTAATATCTTAGATAAAACCAAAATGGTGTTTTAAGAAGGTTATCATATACATCCAAGTTGTGCAAAAGGACAAGCTCCCAATTAAAGGGTAGAGGAGGGAAAACCTAGCTAGCTAGCTTTATAGATCATCACATGATCGATGACTTGGTGCAGTCTCTTTCAAAAATATATAATTTCATTGGCTTTTGGACATTTTTTTCCTTATAAGACAGTACATTGATGTGCTCTTACGTAACCACCCTTTTTCTTGGGACATTTCCCTTACATAAATGAATAACTTTTGATCTTCGCCTCTACCTTTTTCAAGTGATTGCAATTTTTAATATTGGAAACGTCCGGTTCTCTTGTCCCTATGCCATACTTTTTCATACAATAATTGAAGAGAAAAACAGAACCATATGACCAAGTCTTCTCCTAATTAATATTCTATTTTTATTTTTCCTCCAC
The DNA here is from genome assembly GCA_003123785.1 of Pterocarya stenoptera. Taxonomy (NCBI): domain Eukaryota; kingdom Viridiplantae; phylum Streptophyta; class Magnoliopsida; order Fagales; family Juglandaceae; genus Pterocarya; species Pterocarya stenoptera. The sequence goes on along the minus strand of QEOT01008544.1, from coordinate 376,150 downwards.
CTCCATGCTGCCACTTAAATATTGCATTAAAATATCTAAAACCGGCCTGGAAGGCGTATCTTGGGTAGGCACCAACTTGAATAATGGTTTTGTAATCAGAGAGAAAGCTACAGGCAGGTCGACTTGGTATCCAATTGTTACATCTGCCAATGACGCACTGCCACGTAAGAGATTCAGAAAATTACATTCTACACCTGCATGCATGATAAGAAATTTCACTACATCTTCGATTCTTCACCCACCCCGATTCCTACTCTCCCCCTACACCTCGGTGCCTTGGCTTTCCATTTGAGCGCCAACTGCTCGGAGACGAGCGGCTTTTGAGGTTTTATTCTTTTTTTACTCTGATTTTGTTGCCTTTTAATTTCTATTTGGGTGCTGAGAGAAAGAGGGGGACGATTTCTGTTTGGCTATTGAGAAAATGTAGAATTTACCTTTGTTGTAGTTGTATTTGTTGTTTTCCCTTTTCCACGACTGCCATTTAGTCTCTCACTCATAGAAATAAAATTATGTAGGATTTGATTCACACTTTTTATTTGAGTTCTAAACCCTGTACATCCCATGATCAATCTGTGACGTGGATTTTTTGCTTTCTGGATTTTTGGCTTGCAAAATTATATTTGCAGTTTCTGACTAATTGCTTTTTGTTTGAATCTTTCTCATAGTTTTCTACTAACAAGATGCCTCAGAGCAATTTCTATTAAAATGTTTCACTTCTTATTGCAGGGGTGCTGGGGGGAGAAAGAAACGAAGAGGGGGAGAGGAAATGGCTGTGCTGGGTAGAGGAAATCGGCGCTGGGAGAGGAGAAGGGAGAGGGGATACTGCACGAGGGAGAAGTGAGGGAAATGAATTTTTTTTGTTTATCATGCATGCGGGTGTGAATGTAGTTTTCTGACCTTCTACGTGGCAATGCATCATTGGCGGATGTAAAAGTTGGGAAGTGTCCGGCCTCGAGTTTTTTTCTTATAATTAATGCCTTGAACAACTTTTGAGCAACGTAATTAATTTTGAGTAATAATTGTGACAGTTTAATGTCTAAGTTGAGTATTTTTAAAAAAAAAATAAAATTTATCATTAAAAATATTATTATTTTTATGTAAATTTTACATTTATTTACTTTTTAAAAAAAATTTATAAAATTTACTGATTCTGAAATTATAAATATTATTTTTTTAATATATATGGAGTCTTGTTAAATACAAATGATTTGACGCATTAAATTGTATTTTAATATTATGCTGGCATGACTTTGTTCATTAAAAAAGAGCAATGCTATGCATCATCCTACACACCACACACCAATATGTTTTTTATTTTTTTTTTAATTTTTTTTCAATTTTTTTTTTATTTTACTCTTCTTGAAACATTTATATTTTTTTATTTATCATCCATATAATACACATTTAATAAGAGAAATAAATAAAAAAAATAAAAAAAAATTATGGTGTGTAGTGTATAGGATGATGCAAAGATTAATTCATTAAAAAATATATAAAAGAATAAAAAAAAGTTGTGAGAGAAGAAAAATATTTTTTATTTTATAAAAATTATTTTTATCTTTAATTTATATCGTTTTTTTAAATGAATAATTCACCTGTCAATATTGATATTTGATTTGACGTGCAAATTCGCTTGCAGTTCCCATATATATATATATATTATTTTTTTGAGTAAAAGTAGATGATGAGGGCATGCAGTGGCTACCGGTTAGGCCAAATTTATGGAGGGACAGGTTGATGGATTTGGGGTCCCCTGGCATTGACTTTAGGGGAGTGTGGCCCATCTCATTTCTCTCTATCTCTTTTATCATGACTCATGAGTGACTGGAATAAAAGGGACAGCTAGGGTAGAAAACGAAGACACGCATGAGCAGGTTTTCAGCAGCATGCGTAAGTTTTTAATTGAAAATATTAATGGTCAGCCATACAAAACATTAATCTAGCCCAACCATCTTAAAAAAAAAAAAAAAGGGTCCAGCTCCATTAATAATGGCAGACAATGCATGTTGTGTTTGATAAGCCAGACAATGCATGATGTGTTCACAAACCAGACAATGCACGTTCGATAAAATGCAGAAGACCTGTAAATATTGGATGAAAATATAATATGATCCCAGCTTTTTAATTTGTAAAATCTCTCAGTTCTAAATTTAGATGATCAATTCCATTAAACGACCTCAAGGAAATCTATGATCTATAATATCTGATCTTATCTACCGACGAATAAATTTTGAAAGGAGAAGAAGGTTTTTTATCTTATAAAAATTATTTACGTCTCATTTTGTATTATTTTACTAAATAATATATATATATATATATATATATATATAATTGCAGAAGTACTACTACTGGGTGCAGCTTTTTCGTGGGCCTGGATGCTCAGATTTCTCGTGGTGCATGGCCTTTCTATAGCACGTGTTGCAGTCTTGAAAAATCGCTTTCTGAAATTTTGAATGATTTGGATCCATTCCGCGGTCCATCTCAGAGCCACGTATCTTAAAACAGAAGGGTCTCAGTTTTGGGCCAGATACCCCATGCAACGTACGTATAGACAGTACTAGAATTTAATAATTTGTCTACTTCCCACAGAGAGAGAGAGAGAGAGAGAGAGAGAGAGAGAGCATTAGGAAAAAACTGGGAATTATTGAAAGCCCTGCAGCTAGCTCTCATGTTAGTAATCGAGGATGAGTAATGGTGAGTTTCTGATCGATCAGCGCATGCATGCAATATCGATATATATTTTGGGTCATGTTTAATTTATTATTAATAAAACCCAAACATATATATATATATACACATTCGTGTATGCATCAGTAGTACTGCGCGCATGTGTTGGGTCTTGACCAAATGACAAGTTGGCCTGGATGGGCACTGGCCTTGAAAATGATCAGAAATCAGATGGCATTAAAAAAACTGCTACTATGCCGTTCCAGTTCTAATGATAAATCTATGTGATGATATTTATGAGATCATATAATTTATGTGATGATTTTATGAGATGGCCGGAATTTAAACGATCATATTTTATGAGATCATGAAATATTTATTGGGATATTTTTTGAGTACTTATATTTAATATAAGTTTCACTACTCGTAATTTGTGAAAGAAATTTATATGTTGGTTTGTCATGTGGAGTAATTAATATTTGGATTTTTATAAGTGTTAGGCTGTATGTGGAGCCTGGTTCGTGAGTAGAAAAGGTGCAACTTGTGAGTTCACTCGATTGTCACTTGACATAGCTCTCGAGCGAAGCTCAACATGTGAGTTCGCTTGAGTCTCATGAGATATGGGCTTGAGCAGGACACAAATCTAGTATATGCTTGAATTGCGCTCGACACACTACTCGAATAAATGTTTATTGGCTATTCGCTCGAAGCGCACTCAACACGTTGCTCAAGTGAAGGACATGTTTTTGCCAATTAGGATTTTTAGTGCTGTTTTCGATAAATATGTAATATTTTGACTTCTTGTACACGATTTTCAACAGTTTTCAGAGTGAACAAAAGAGACAAAGTATGAGTGCATATTGTGAGAGAGAAAAACTCTAGAGAGAGTGAGTTGAGATTGTGTGACTGTAATCTCTTCTAAACAATTAAAACTTCTGCAGCTCTGTGGACGTAGGGATGTTGCCGAACCACGTAAATTGTGTGTCGTGTGATTGCTTGATCGTTGCTCTCTATTTGTTTGTTATTGTTGGTGTATGTTTTTCATAACAATAAGTTGATCAGAAATATTGTTCATTTCTTGTATTAATATATATTATATTGCACATTCATCATATGCTAGATTTTTGTTTTCTTACTTGTGAGATGTTCATAAACTCTTACCTTCAATCTTGGGTTGGACATGAGAGCTAAGTGGTTCGCCTCTGTAGGAAAAGATAGATTTAATTATTTATATTTGTCTTAACAATTACTTCCCTTATCAGCATATTCAGAGTACCCACGTTAATTGATATAACTTAGATACCAAGATTTTCTATTGAATTTGATATGGGAAAAAGATCACATAGGAGGAGGTGACACATGAATAGGCTATGTTAGAATATTTTATTTCATGTGGGCTTCAATTAATTGCAAATTGTATTTTATAAAACGGATTAGACATATAGTTCATAATGGTACTTTGGTTAAACCCACAATGTTGAATGATCATTCGGGATTTTATGCACTTTAGAGCACTCTCAATAGATTCTTCATCCTATCCTTTAAAATACATCACCAAAACTTTTTTTTTTATTTATTTTACATAGTAACTTTTATAATATATCATAATCAGTTTATCTATTTTTTCTTTATATCATTTAAATATTATATTTCTTAATCTTTTTTATTCATTTCAAATATTTTCTCTAACTACCAATGATGTCCTCATACTTTTTGATATTTGCAATATCTCCCCATATACAATGTCATATAATTATATTCTATTTTAAATTAATCCAAATTTATAAACTAAACAAAAATATAAATTAATTCAAAAAATAAAAAAGAAGAGGTTATATAATGAAAATATTCTCAAAATATATTATGAGAATATCCATTCACTATGTTTAGCCTAATGTTATATTCTTGTTTAATGCCAAGGGGAATTTAAGATGTAGGTCTGTTCTATCATCAATAATGTTTATAATCTTTGCAAACTATTTTCAATAATTTGTTTGCTTAATCATTAGTTTTTATTTTTATTTTTATAATGTTCATTTTAATAATAAATAAAAAATTATTCACAAATCCAGCCACCAACGTTTCTCTTTACTTGGTTCCTACATTTGCAAGATGCCTCCATCAAATGCATACGCAACTTAAGGATATAGCTAGGGAATGTGTTGTTCAGCATTCTCGAGACTTCGAAGTTCAGATTTTAAGGGCTAGGTAACTAGAGAAAACATATAGATAGAAATTCAACAAGGCATTGCTCCTTAACAATGAGTTTTCTATATCAAATAGCAGGCTTGATACACGCTTGCACTCAATTCCCTTCCATTTTCTGCCAATTCCTCTAGCTTTAGCTCTCTTACAGTTCTTTTGATAATTTTTGTTTTACTCATTCCTCCAAAGGCAAGTGGGGCTTTGCACTAAGGATAGAATATATCCAAACGTTGAATACAATGGGACCAAGAACACTAAAGATAAATACTGCCCAGGGAAATAAAAATGAAGAGAAATAATAAAATGAGATCAAGAACACTACACTAAGGATAAATACTGCCCAGGGTAGGAAAAATGAAGATAAATAATAAAAGAAAAATGTTAGGGAGCCCAATTTGGGCTCTCGTTTGCTTTTTCCGGTTTGACGTGGGAAAGCCAGTTGGCCTTTCCGTACTGAGTTTTATTTATTTTTTCCCTCTCTCACATTTCTCCCCTTCCCCATATTATCCCTCCCATTTCTCTTACCCAGATTTCTCTCACTCAGCGTCTCTCCAGCCCAGCCAAAGTCATTCGGCGTCTCCATCTCCATCTCTCTCACTCGGCGTCTTCCCTTTGTGCTAAAAAAATCACCAGCTACTATGACCAACTGCCATAGCCGAATCCACCAAAAAACTCAAAATTGAGTCCCAAAAAAAACCCAACAATGGGTCTCAAATTGGTACAACAAAACTCAAAACTGAGTAAAAAAAAAATTCCAAAACAACCAAACCCAGAAAACAAAAAAAAAAAAAATCCAATTAAGAACCCAAAAGACAAAAATTATCCGATTAAGAACTACTAAATAAAATGTAGTGGAGCACTTGGTGCTCAGAAAATCACCAACCACTGTGACCAACTGCCATAGCCGAACCCTCCAAAAAACTCAAAACTGAGTCAAAAAAAAAAAAAATCCAACAATGAGTCTTAAATTGGTACAACAAAACTCAATGAACTGGGCAAAGTGGAGACTTAGAAAACTAGAAAACAAAACTTAAAAAGAAAAAGAAAAAAGTGCATCGGCATCTTACCTTGGAGAAGAACTAGGCAATGATTGGCAGGCAGGGGAGACGGAGACGGAGACGCGGTCTGTGATGGAGACGAAGAATGAGTTTCACAAGGTAGGGGAGGGGAGACACAAGTGAGAGAGATCTGGGTGAGGGACAATGGGAGGGATAACCACGGGGTAGGGGAGAAGAAAAACATGTGAGGAAAAAAAAAGGGGGGGGGAAGGCCAACTGGCCTTTCCACGTCAGACGAGAAAAAGCTAATGGGAGCCCAAATTGGGCTCCATAGCATTTTCCATAATAAAATAGGACCAAGAACACCAAGAGATTATATTCCACAAAAATACATTCTCATAAACATGTATATATTCTAACCCAAGTAATATCCAATGTGGAAGAAAGTTGAACGTAAGAATTTTCATCAATAAGTTCAAATTGTCATATCCTAAACATAGTGATTAAAGCAAACTCCATAATACAGTAAGTTCAGATTCTAACTCATTTATTCACATAATACTCTTAAATCATTCACAACTACACTTTAGTGTCCCACCATCATAATTTTCCTAACAAAGAACACATTAGACTATTAAGACAGTTTAGTTGAATTGTGTTGTGTTCTATACAAAAGAAAATCTGGACTATCCAGATGCTACATTGTGGTTTCAAGTTTGTGCATAGTTCTATACAAAAAACTATCAAAATAACTTCCAAATGTGTTTGAATTTGTGGCTTCAGGTTTGTGCTATGTTTTATACAAAAAACTATCAAATGATCATTCCTAAAAGTGGCTACATTGTTACCTTTCAAAAAATATTCATTTGCAGCCCATACACCACCCAGTCATGGCTTTGTAGACCTTCACTTCTCAAATATTTCCAATTGGAGGCTACGGAAATACTCTTGTTGCATTGGAGGCAAACTTGAGATGTCCATCCTCATAATTTCTTTATCTTCTTTCCGTTGATCCAAATCAAGCCTCTATTTTGTAAGGTGGATAAGCTCTTTCCTATCTTCTCCCTTCTTAGTATTTGCTCTCTTCTTCTCCTCTCTCATTTCAGTCACCAAATCAGCAAGATTGGAAGAGGTACTATCTTGCCTCTTTCGCTTCTTTTCAGCCTTCTTTCCAATGGGTCTCTCCAGATTCACATCTATATAGATGGAGATATGGTGTCTTCATCTATAGATATAAACTCTGGCACATGAGCATCTGGGGTTACTGATCTTCTCTTAGTTTTCATACTGCCCTCATCCACAGTTTGTTTCCATTTTGGATGGTGCCTTAGAATAGTCCAACAATGAAGGAAGTTGAATGTTGCGGACTGGTTACTTCCATAGAGCTCTTTTGCTTGCTTAATCTGAAAAATCATTAAATGAGATGTTAAATATATATATATAATACAATTTCATTTAAGCAATGAAATTAAAAGATATTGTTTGTGCACCTTTTCTTGCTCAGTAACTCCACTTGGAGACCTTCCTTCTATTTGAGCTAAGGCCCTACAAAACTTACTTGTAGCATGTTGGATGGTTGGCCATCTATTTGTGAGAGAGCTTGAACTACGTTCACAAGATGTGGGTTTATTGTTTTTCTCATAATATTCATGTACTCTAGCCCAAAATGAATGTTTGGATTGATCAATCCCATTGATTGGGTCCAAACTCGTATTAAGCCAAGCTGACACTAGTAAATTATCCTCCTCAATACTAAAGTTTCTTTGTTTAGATTTTAATTTTCTAGCAGTAGCTTGTTTTGGGTTGGGAGGAGTTACTTGAGATTCTAATTCATTCAAAGATGTGAGGACGTAGTCATTGTAATTTTCTTCCCCCTTCTGTAAGAGGGTAGTGAAGGAATGAACTTGATGGAGTTATGAATCCATCCAAGTAATACATAAAACCATTCAACTAGAGTTGGTTTTCAACTATCGAAAAGGCTGAATGTTCAGCCCAGTACCACTTCATTCACATCTATACGCCCTCCATCAACCCCATTCAATTCATACATATATATATATATATATGGATAATTGTGAAGAAGAAAAGGTGAGAGTTCCAAAGAAGCACATCAATCAAGAAAGTAGACAAGAGGTATCACCAACTTAATTGAGATAATAGGCTTTATGGTTGTGTTTTAATTTTGGATGGGAAGATTTTCAATTTCCTTTGCAGTTTTACGGAGTTATTATGTTTTACTTATAGCAAAAAAAAAAATTTCCTTCGCAGAATGCTGATAGGCCTACGTCAAATCCTCTTCCACCACAATCTGAAGCTTTTTCTAGTTATAAGAATGCATCCTCAGCAAAGCATATTTTAAAGAAGAAAAATATGCGACCATCCTCGTCCCTCCCAGAATCTAACAAAAAATCCTAAATATGCAACCATCCCCAAATCTAAAGAAGAAAAAACTCCAAAAAATACCAACATGCTCGAAAATCCAAGATTTCATCTACTAAAATTATCACATAACTTATTCGAAGGAGAATAGAGAGATTGAGAGAGAAGAGGTTGAACCATACCCAAAACCCACTCAGAATAGAAGTTGCGACGGGGATAGATGGAAGATGATCAGAAGGCAACTGTAGAATGATGCTTGCACTGGAAAGGAAGCAGATTTGAAGATGAGCATAAGGCAACTCTTGTGATCGATGGAAGACGAGCAGAAGGCACCTATGAGGAAGGGAAGGCGCGAAATAAACGGATGAAGTGTGAAAATTTACTAAAACCTTGTAAGCATTTGAGTCTTTTATGGGAGGACTCTATATAATTTTTCTCTATATAAGGCTAGGTCCTCTCTCCTCTCTATATGTCCATTTGAGCTTGCCCCATTGAAGAGCTAATTTTTGGTGAGGAGTAAGGAGGGGAAGATCTAGCCTAGAATCAATGAGGAGCTTTATTTTATTTTTTTAAAGAGTTAAGGCCTCTTGTCCAAGAGTGACTCTTTTCCAATTTTATTAATTACCCTTACTTGTGGTGGAGGAGAACTGTGGTTACAGATCAAGCAACTGGGAATTAAGCCTAGCATCAAAAAAAAAAAAAAAAAGACCAAACCAAAGCAGAAACAAAAGCAACAAAAAAAAAAAAATACCAAACCTAACTAAAACGAAGTAAAGGCATCCCAGAGTAGTCCATGCAAATAAGCCCTCACAACACTCAGGGAGTCTCCGTCAAATAGGAAACAACTGAATCAACACCAAAAGCCCCTTGCTTCGCCAACCAATTTACAACTTTATTTCCCTCACGAAAAACATGACGAACCGAACAATTCATAGTACTCAGCATGTTATCCTTATCTAATGGAGTAGGAAGTCGATATGAAGAGACAAGTAAGGATTTTAAATCCTTATTCTCATACTTTAAGTCTCCTATTTTCTTGTTGGACTCATGAACAAGTCGTTGAAGTTCATAAATCTTCTCGTTAAGCTTTTCAGCCCCATGAGTTTTGGACTGCAATCATCGAAAAAATGCGACAATGGGTGATGAGTATCAAGTACCGAGACTCATAATTTCATATATGGCATCATCATCTGACTTGTTAGTCAGATCATTCTCATGCTGCATCCTGACACCTATGGTAGATGCAGATATTACTGGTGGCTAATGTGTAGAATGCCACATATAGTGAACAAGGGGATTGTTGAAAGAAGATTGTTGTGCCATTAAAGAAAAGCTTAGAGAATGAGAATGCAGATTGATTATAGAGAGGAAAAAAGATTTGATGTGAATGAGATGAAACCCAAAACAGATTTTATAGAAATAGAAATGAGAACAAGACAAGTTATCAGTTCTTCAAATACTTACTTAGTCAAGATTACAAGATATGCTGGATGCATATTTTATTTAGTTACGCCGGTGAGATTAACTGCAGACTGTCCCTATTTTTCTCGTAAACGCTGAACCTCTGTTATTAACTGCTGATGTTGACTATGTATTTGTTTTCTCTCTCGTTCCAGCTCCTCTATTCGTGATTGTAGATTTTGAGCATATTAGTCCACAAATTTCTTCAACTCCTTATTTTCTTGTTTTAATCTTTTATTCTTCCTACTTTATATTAGCAAGCCTTTGTTGCAATTTAAAAATTTGACTGTTAAGGTGATCAATCTCACTCACACTTGATAGTAACCTCCGAGACATGGTCGTTACAGAGGCATCATATTGAGCACCGAGCACTCTTGATCCTTCAACAACTTCAGCATCAGTCCTACTAGAAAAATGCATCTCTGCTTTCCCATCATGGCGTTGATGGCCTCAGGACAGAATATTAGTGGGTGAGACGTAAATGGTTCCTTATTCAAATCTGGAATACTATTGACAGAATGTTGCTCGGCCATGTGAGAAATTGTGAGATGCTATCGTTCTGGATATACAAAAGACTAGATCAATGAAAAATGTGAGAAATGTTTTGTGTGTATTAGAAGGGTGAGAATGGTCTTTTTAAATAGAAATCCAGACGGCTCGAGCTTTATAGCATTTGTCGGGACTCGAGCAGGACTCGAGGTGTTACAGTACTATTTCTGTGAATCTAGGGAGCTCGAGGCTTTAAAGTTTTTGTCGGTAACTGAGTGGGACTCTAGGTTTTGTCGCACTATCTTTGATGGACCAAGGAGACTCCAGGTTTTGCATGATTTGTCGGGACCCAAACGGCTCCACACGTGTCTCTGCCCACAAATTTCTGCTTAAGATGGCCCGGGGATTTTCCTGAACCCAATTGTGAAGCCCTTTTGTATTATATATAACATCACATTCTAGCATTCAAATCACCTTAAGGTGGTAGGCTACTCAGATTCTGATTTTGCCGGATGTCAAGATGATTTGAAATCAACCTCAAGTTATGTTTTTATGCTTGCTAGGGATGCTATTTTTGGAAAAGTGCTAAACTTTGGTGGCATCATATAAGGAATTTTATTTCTGGATTGAAAGTCGTTGATTCAATCTCGAGGCCAATTACTATTTATTGTGATAATAGTGCAGCTGCATTCTTTTTAAAGAATAATAAGAATTCTAGTGGATCCAAGCACATTGACATCAAGTTTTTGGTGGTTAGATGCAAAGTTAAAGAAGGGCAGACAAAGATAGAACATATAAATACGGAGGCGAGAATTGCATATCCTTTGACTAAGGGACTTGCTCCTAAAGTCTTTAAAACACATGTTACTAACATGGGTATTGTGGAAACTTTTGATGTTTTTGGTTAGTGGGAGTTACTTATGTAAAATGAACTACGTTTTGGCTTAATCCCTTTACGTATGCAGGCTACCCATTTGTTTTCGGGTGCAACCCATTTTTCCAATAATAATAAATCTCCCCTATTCTTAAACTATGTTTTTTGAGAATGCATTTGGTTTATGTCTTTTATTATGATATCATTATGATCTTGAGATATACGGATAAAGACATAAGATAAGTCTCTTTTAGAGACATGTGGCTTCATTTTGAAACATTATGAGGACTGATATGAATTAGCACAGCTTTTGATTACATTGGTGCTAGGTTCATAATACATACTACCACATTGGTTGAAGGATGGAGATCTATGTCGATGAGGATATTAGCATTTGTAGCTATGGAGTGGTCTTACATCATTTAAGTGGTGTAATGATTTCCATGTTCGATGTTGATATTCTTGTTGGACAGGATCGTGTTTTCTAAGATGCTATCATTAGAGCTATATATGTGTGTGGCCACCTATGTAGTCTAACCCAAGAGTCATTTTCAAAACAAGTTTTTATAGCAATCAATGTTCGCCCAAGTGGGAGAACGTTAGAATATTTTATTCCATAAAGGCTTCAATTGATTGCAAATTGTGTTTTATAACACAGGTTAGACATATAGCTCATAATGATACTTTGGTTAAACCCACTATGTTGAGTGATTATTTAGGGTTTTATGCACCTTAGTAATATAGGACAATATCCTATTTCTAATGTGGTAAATTATGTATGTAGGCCGAGAAGTTTAAATGTTTTACTATGAAAATTTACTAAAACCTTATGGGCATTTGAGTCTTTAATGGGAGGATTCTATATGGTTTATTCTCTATATAAGGCTAGGTCACCTCTCTTCTCCATATGTCCATTTGAGCTTGCCCCATTGAAGAGCTAAATTTTTGTGAGGAGCAAGGAGGGGAAGATCTAGCCTAGGACCAAGGAGGAGCTTCAAGAATTTCTCCCAAGATATCTTCCGCAGGTATGATCTCGAAATTTCTTATTTGATGATGTGATTATGTTTTCTAGCATGTTATTTAGTAACATACAACAGGCTAGACACCATGGAACTAATATTCATGTAGAAAACCAAAAAGAGGTTTGTTATCATTTAAATCATGCAGTCATGATCATGTAGTAGTGAACTTCTAGTATACATGTACTTATAGTATAGATCATGAGATAAAATATGAAATTTTTTAAAGTTCATTTTGTAATAATTCTTGAAGAGTTGTTGTTAAATATCATGTTCACGTTGTTAATTATTTGTTGATTGTCATATAATAATATGTGTACGGTTTAAGAAAACAGGCGTGCTCCTAGATGGAAAATAATTAGGTATTTAAAGTAATACGAATGAACATACTCTGGATAATTAAGTCAATTTGGGAGCTATATATTCCTCCGGTAATCTTGCTTTGAGAGTTAGATACAAGGAAAACAAACATTTGTAATGAATTATTTGCGACGATAATGGCTATTTACGACAAAAATAAACTTATTTTAATATGAAATAATCATTTTCACTGAAAATAACTGATCACAAATAAATAAATAAATAAATAAATAAATAAATAATTATATGCGCGTGCTCTTCAAAAACTTGTCTAGACCCTTCAAGAAAATTTTTATCAAGTAGATTATTATCGATCTCTATTCTTTGTCATCTTATTCTAATTTTCGATTATACAAAAAAATCAATGCCCATAATTGTTACCATGCTTTTGCCCAAGTACTAAGTATTTTTGTGCATTTGAGCATTATACTCACTAATTTCTTGAGTCGAAAAAGGTACATTTCAAATTTCATTAATAATAAAAAATGCTCGTGAACATACATAACTGCTACGTCATAATCAATCAAAATTAAACATGTATCGTATTTATAAATAATTAATTTTAAAAAAATAAAAATAAAAATAAAAATAAAACACACAGTCAGATTAAATATTAAAAAATAAAATAAAATAAATGAGCGACCCATAAGCCCTCCGAAGAAAAGAAAAACTGTTAAGAAGTGATCATAACAACCGAAATTTAGCCCAATATAATGCCCATTATTTCGGCCCCAAAATTGAAAAAAAAAAAAAAAAAAAAAAACTAGTTATAGTACGTACTGATAGGAAGTCTTCAAACAGGAGAGTCCATTGGAGGACCCTAGCTAGGCAGTTGGGTTTAAGTAAAAAGATTAGGACACAAACAAATAATGCTAAAAAGATGCATAAAAAACTTGGACAAAGTTAGGTGACGATTAGCTTTATAATAAGTTGTGTTGTTTGGGCTTGACATTGTTTGAAGAAGTGCTACAGTCATAAATAGATCGATTTTATAAAAGTAAACTTACAAATTGATATGACTTCATATGATACGTTAGATCTACTTTATAGTAAAAATAGTTTTTCAATCTAACTTATAAACCACATTAATTAGTCACGTCAGTTTGTGAGTTTACTTTTGTAGGATTTCTTTGTGACTAAAATATTTGTCTTTTTATTTTATTTTATTTTATTTTATTTATCATGAATTCAAGTTCTAGTTTTGGTTTGCATGTGAATTATAAAATTATGTACATATATTGTTAGATATATATATATATATAGTTTATGGCAGTCTAGACCTAATTATTTGTAGCTTGTGGTGTCATATTATTATTATTGTTGGTTTGTAAGCTATCTATGGCCACAACAGAAGATCACATTATTTAATAACCCACAAGTTATATGCCCTTATTATTACTATAATTAGCCTCGCAATCCGGGCTAGTTTTAAAGGTAGCATTCTTCTATTACTAATTATAATAATTAAATTAAATGTAGAGAAAATAAAATTGAATTATATATGAATTAAAAAGCGAAAGTATCTCAAACCTTTTAAATTCTAAATTGCATGATATTTATTGATACAACATTTTAAACCTTTTAACCTAAAGAATAGATGACATGACTTGACATGAGTAAAGTTTCTATGTAGCAATAGAAGACATCTCATGCAGCTTCGGCGGTACATTTTTGCCCTCTCTTTGCTTTGGATAGGAGTGCTAGTGGAGACGGGAAGGGAGGAGGCGAAGTGTGTCGTTGTTGATCAATAGGCTCCCTTTGAAACTTGGATTGAGATCAATTCAGTTCTGTGTAATTTTAAATTGAGTCTAATATTCAAACACCTAACTCTCAAATCATGAACTCATCTCAACTCAACACTTCTTTACATGCAGAACCCATAATATTTTTCAACTTTCCATAAATACATCTAAACTCATCTTAGGTGCGCCCTACGAAACTTACTTCAACATCTCAATTCACTACTATTTATAAAGAATTCAGCTCAGCTCAACATCTACACGGAACCAAGTGACTAAAGGATTCTTTAGGAGGCCCGATCAATACTTGATTAGGGCCGTATTTTATGGTTACGATTCTTGGATCGGTTTCGAGTCAAATAGGAAGAACGCGAAGATTCCACCTTGGGAAAGCGCCCATATATACTAGAAACTACTTTGAGAATGAATATTGGTGGGGAAGAGCATCCAAACCCGGATGAGGATTGTTGAATTGGTTAATGCTAACATGAGTATGCTTCTAATGCGTCCAAACCTACAGATCAGGCCGTTAGAGTTTGTGGGGTCACAGCTTTTGTGGAAGAGAATTATTGCTTCTCATTCATGAATTCTATTGGAAGCAAATAAAAGGTCAAATATTATTGTTGCCTTCAACAATACGTTTACTCCATTGTGATGTAAGGAGAAAATTTTAAGTTCATCCAAACTTTCTTGGATCATTGTCAAAATCATGAGATCAAGGATACAACCTAAAATATTGCATAAGACATTTAAAAAGAAAACATATCGACGGATCAATATCTTAAATTATTATCTGAACTTGAGATTTTCAAGTAGTTGAAAGATACAAGAAGTGAATTTTACAACATTTAGAATGTTGCCTAGCTAACGAGTAATAAGAACTTTAGGGGATGCAAATTGCCCTGGGATTAGACAAACTTCTTATGAAATGAGACTCCTAGTGTATATATACTCTATGGAGAACCATCAATATCATACACATGATTGGCAAATTGATCGTCATGTTAGAGGGCATTGAAAATCCATCATAATGCCAATCTAAAGAGGTATGATTTGCCAATGTTTGGATAACTGGTTCCAGTTACGATTTCTGGCCTAGATTTGATCTAGGCTGAAACTCACATTTCAAAACCCGGACCTATCCGATTCAGGCCGGGTATGGCACCCGGGTTCCAAGTTTAAAATCTGATACTTGGGTTTATATAAAAATACCTTCAACCTTAAGTAAAAAAAATATTGGATTTTTTCTTTTGTTTACATGCATATAGTTAAAAAGATAATTTGTTGTTTCCAGTTTTATTTATTTTTGACATAAAATTTAGTTTTTCCTTTTAATATATTTTTATTATTATAGAAAATTTTCAATGAATTAATATTATGGTTTTCAACATGACTTCTTGAAAAGACTTTAATAAAATATAGGCTTTTATATACAAAAAATAAGTTTTTCAACAACATATTTTCTTGAAAAACTTGTAATAAAATATAGGATTTTAGATTAAAAAAATAATGTTTTTCAACATTAATTTTTTCTTGGGAAAAATTTAATAATATTTAGGCTTTTGTTAAAAAAAAAAAAAAAACCCGACNATTAAAAAAATAATGTTTTTCAACATTAATTTTTTCTTGGGAAAAATTTAATAATATTTAGGCTTTTGTTAAAAAAAAAAAAAAAAACCCGAGTACAGCCTCGAACCCTAATTTCTAAGTTTCAAAACTTCGATTTCATTCAGGTTCCAGCCTGGATCATAACTAGGCTCAAGTTTCGAGCCAGGTATACCCGAGTACCCCAATCAAAACCTAGGTGATTAGTCCTGCTGTCATATCATCTTGTCATTTTAGCTGATCTTCTTATATTATTATTATTATTATTTTTCCAACGTCATTTCTTTTGTGCCTTTTTCAAAATCACTTGAACGATGTTGTTTTGGCCAATTTTCTTTGTTTCAATCCAAAATACCAAAATATATATTTTATTGGTTAAAGAAAATAATATGCCACCTATATTTAAATACAATCTTGGTTCTGGCCTACCTCTTAAATATTTAAAAAATAATGTAAAAAAAATGCAAATGGAAGCTAAAAGTTTTCTTGTTTCAAATTAACATGCAAATTCAAGGTAGCACACAGTGTTATAAATTCTAGGTTCTATTCAATTGTTAATTTTCCATATGATCTTGTAATATAAGAGCTTCTAATGATCTAAATTAATAATCATAATCTTTGTTATCGTATTTGAATACTTTTCAATTTCAAATAAAATGAAGAGAATTCTTCTAATTGCCTCTTATTCATAATTACAAAGATAACTTCGACCATTCAAAATTGTCATTGTCTTTGTTTTCTTGTGAGATTGTGACCATTATGTCACTACAAATTGAATGTTTTTCAAAGTTTGTGGTGTCTTTCCTCCTCTTGTTTTACTCGGCAAAGGATCTTTCCTTCTTTCTGGATTGTTGTGATGAACCTTTCCCGTCGACTTTGACTCTTTCTAGTATTTTTAATTTTTTTTGTTTCTTTTAAGTTTCATACCAAAAAGAAAAAGAAAGTATGCATAAATATATATATATGGAAAAAATCTATTCATCGTCTATTTTCTCATTATCATTTCATCATCTTATGATGTGTTATTAGATGATAGGTTCACAATTAAAATATAATAAATTATCTCCAATCATTTAATGCCACATCATGAAATGATGAGAACTGGGATGATGAGTAGCATTACTATATATATATGTCCTCAAGTAATTCACCATTGAATTACGAAAAATTCTCTTCTTAAACCGGTGTGCAAAGCACAATTAGTAAATGCTTACATAATATAATTTGATTAGGAAGATTACTTTAAAATTTGAATCTTACTAATCAAATCTTACCATTTAAGTAATATAGATGGTGTGCTCTACACAACAACTTAAGAATAGAATAACTCATATATAATTTTTCGGCACAGTAAATTATGAAATCTAAAATAAATTATCATACTAATAAATTTAAATTATTCCGTGTGATATAATTTGAAAGATAATAAATTTTGAATTTCTAAGATGTGGATCATGTTCCATGAATAAAAGATGTCACTAAAATTAACTATCTAGGGTTTATAATTCATATTGAAATTTTATGGATGTCAAAAGGTAAATGAAAATAGGTGAACCAACTTTAATTTCTGTTAACTGCCTTCAAGTTACTTACGCACACAAGCAATGTGGATTGTAACAAATTACTTTTGACTCGATCTCTATGTTTGAATGCTACATATGGTAAAGGGGCTTGACTTGGTTGGGTCACCGGCCATTTACCCATTTAATAAAATAAAATAAAATTTTAGGATTATCATTTTAATTTTATCTAAAAATAAAAAAAGAATTTATGAATTTAAAAATAAGAAAAATAAATTTATTGCTCGAGACTCATTTCTTTTCAAAACTATTTTCGTGAAAGATTCTTTGGTGAGACGAAATTTTTAAAAGAAAATTGAACGTTAGTTTTAAGTTAGAATGTGTCGACACCAGCTGAATTGATCTCATCTTACTTTCATCCTATTACAAAATCTCGAAATATATAAGCAATTTTAAGTATATAATATCATTTTCACATGTATCCCGAGACTACATTGATCTTAATATACTTAAATTGAAACCCATGACCAATTTAGAACGGGTCAAATGATGGAATATTTGGGCAAGGGTGTCGTTGTTTGGTAAACCTCGTGGGAAGGTACCATACCAATTGAATATTTTAAAAAATTGACCTTAAAAAAAGTGTTCATTTCAGTGTTCACACTGAAAAATTAATGGGTATTTCTAAGATACCTAATACACCAGGTATCATAAAGACAATCCTCCCATGATCAGCAAAGATCATGAAATCCAAAGACAGATTGGTATGCCAATGCTCACTCTACTTGGCTTCAAAGCCAAGAGATATCTAAAGGACATTTAAGGACATTTGATAATGAAAAATTTTATTCATCAGCTATTATTTACCACTTTACACCTACAAACATTTTGAAAAACATCTCCACACTCTATAAAAAAGTTATAGGTGTGGGGTGTGAAAGTGAATAGTAACTAATACATAGTAAATCTCTTTGACAATATGTTGATGAAGGAAAAATCTATTCGGCAATCTATTTTCGACATGCTTACCATATTACGTAGTGGGTCTCCCAATGATAAAATTCTGATGATGAAAACTCTAATATATTTCATAACAAGAATGTTAGGCTGTGTTTGGATAGGGGAGTGATTATTCAATATTTTATCATTATTTTTTATTTACTTCTCACTACTATTCAATATTTTATCATTATTTTTTTACTAAAATCTACAGATCATTTCAGATCACTTTATTACACAATCGTAGCCTACTTGTAAGTAGCAAAACTCGAATCTTTGGTGGAGAGCCACATCAATGAGATGATCCCAACCATATCGGACGGCAAGCAAGGGTCTTGGAACATCATGCACATGATCTCTGATATGGTGGCATGACACAGCATCAAATATAATATTTCAACACCGTCCAAAAACAGTCGTTCAAACACATCCAAAGGTTTGATCTTTCTGACCAAACTTCGCCTTCCTTCCCTCCTACGTCTCTCTCTCTCTCTCT
>QEOT01008544.1:344638-356530 GCA_003123785.1 Pterocarya stenoptera | reverse complement strand
AAAAAAAAATCAATACTTTCTAAGTGTGTGAACAAGTGGACCTTAAAATATGAGAAATGATTTGTACAAGTCTTAAATAAAGAAGTTTCTATGAAGAAAATATTTTCCTTTTGAATCATTCTTATTGAAACAGAGGATGCAACTTTATACAAAAGATTTCTTATAGTTGTGCTAATCTATTTTAGGTAATCTAAGTATAATAGGAATCTGAAAGAATTACAAAATTACAACAAATACAATATACGTTTATCCCATGAATATCGGGATATCATTGACCTTCTCAACACTCCCCTTCAAGTTGGGGAGTGAATGTCAAGAACTCCCAACTTGCGTATCATAGTTGAGAGAGTTTCATTTCCTAATGGTTTGGTGAACACATTTGCAAGTTGATTTTCTGAAGCAATATATTTGGTTATAATCGAACCGTCTTGTATTTTGTTGCTAATAAAATGACAATCCATATTTATATGTCTAGTTTTTTCGTGAAAAAGAGATTTGCTACTATGTGTAAGGCTACTTTGTTGTCGTAATATAACAATGTTGGCTTCGGATGCAATATTCGCAAATCCTTCAACAATGAGCGTAGCCAAGACAATTCACAGCATGTACCTGTCATGGCTCTATATTCTGCTTCTGCTGAGGAGAGAGATACGGTTTTCTACCTCTTTGTTTGCCAAGAAATAAGAGAAGATTAAAAAAAAAAAAAAACACAATAACCTATTGTGGATTGAACAGATGTTGGACAACTAGCCCAATCCAAATAAAAAAAAATGAACCTTGTCCTGGACTACTTTTCAAATAATGCAACAGACGCAAGGTCATATGTGGTTTGCGTAGTGCATGCATAAATCTACTTAACACATGTACCAAATAAGTGATAGTCGCCGAGTTATAGTCAAATATATTAGGCGTCCAATAAGTCGCTCATATTGAGATGGGTCTCTAAGCAATTCACCTGCATCCGAGAGCTTTATGTTTTGCTCCATGGGAAAGTTCACAGGTTTAGCATCCAAAACACACCATCCTTTAGAATTTTCAAGGTGTATATTCGTTGTGAGATAGAATTACCTTTCTTTGACCGAGAGACTTCAATGCCCAAAAAATACTTCAAATTACCCAAATCTTTAATCCGGAAACAACTATGCAAAAGTTGTTTAAGAGTAAAACTAGCAGTGAGGTCATTACCCATGATAAGAATGTCGTCAACATATATCAACAAGGCTGTAAAAAATTTGCCTTTCCGACATGTGAATAACGAGTAATCTGCTTTGGATTAAACAAATCTAGCATCTTGGATAGCTGTAGAGAACTTGACAAATCATTGACAGGAAGCTTGC
This sequence comes from Pterocarya stenoptera, assembly GCA_003123785.1. NCBI lineage: Eukaryota > Viridiplantae > Streptophyta > Magnoliopsida > Fagales > Juglandaceae > Pterocarya > Pterocarya stenoptera. The sequence goes on along the minus strand of QEOT01008544.1, from coordinate 355,193 downwards.
TTTAAGCCATATAACGACTTTTTGAGGTGACACACTAGGTTATCCCCTTGTTGCCAAAGACTAGGAGGCGGATGATTTCTTCATGAAAATGACCATGAAGAAAAATATTGTTGACATCAAGTTGGTGGAGAGACCAATTCTAGGCAGCTGCCAAAGCTAACAAATAATGAATAGTAATGATTTTAGCAATGGGAGAAAAAGTGTCATGATAATCGATACCTTCCAGCTGTGTGTATCCTTTCGCAGCCAAACGAGTTTTGTAATGCTCAATAGTACCATTTGAGTGATGTTTGATTTTATAAACCCAACGACAACCAATAGGCTTCTTTCCAGGAGGGAGAAAAGTGAGAGACCAAGTGTCATTGGTTTCTAAAGCGGCCAATTCAGATTGCATCGCTTCTAGCCAGTGGGAATGAGAAGCTGCTTCGGCATAAGATGTAGGCTCAATATCCTGGTTGATAATAGTAGTAAAGGATCGATGCTATGGTGAGTAACAATGGTAAGAGATAAAATTACAAAGAGGATACCGTGTACCCTTTTGTAGACCAGATGACAAAGGCAACAATTGTTTGGGTGATGTCACTTGGTTGCAAACAGATTCCTTCTTATTCTCACCTCAGAGTTTTTGGGTGTCTTACATATGCTACCAATGTGCATGTTCCTAATAAATTTTCTCCTCAAGTCAAGCGTTGTGTTTTTCTTGGTTACCTAGTTGGTCAAAAGATTTCCCCTCTATTATCAACCCAAATGTTAGGTAGAGAGGCATTGAATTGTGTTTGGACAAAAGAGAAAAAATTGGCAAGTAAATGCTACATTTCACTTTTGTGATGCATAAAGAATACCCATGTGAATCTAGAATAGTCATCCACAATAAAAAAATATTTAGCACAAGAAAGAGAGGCAATTTTGTAAGGGCCCCAAATGTTGTAATGAATTAATTCAAAAGGTCTAACGTACGAAATTGAGCTAGTAGAAAATTGAAGCCGACTTTGTTTTGCAAGTGCACAAACATCACAAGCATTATTGGACTTGGAAGGAAAAATTAACAAATGTTTTGCCATAAGATTTAATCTAGAGGAAGATGAATGCCCCAATAGGCGATGCCACAAGTCTGTGACTTGAGAATAAGATGAACGGCCAGCAATGGCTACTGCAGATTGTATTTTTTTTCTGCTTTCTCTGATGCTATTGCAACCAAGTAATGAAGTTTGTCTCGTTGTTTACCAAACGAATCGTTGTCCTCGTCATCAAGTTCTGCAAAATACACTCATGAGGGAAGAAGGTTACTGAACAATTGAGATCTCTTATAATTCGAGTTACAGACATTAAATCCACCTTAAATGATGGAACCCCAAATAGATTTTTCAAAGAAATAACTGAATTCAATGGTAAAGTCCCAGTATATGTAATCGGAGCCTGTTCTCCACTTGGCATAACAACTGGTGGCAAAAGAGTGTTCTTTCTATTGTTAACAAGTAAAGTTGGATATGAAGTAATATGGTTTGTTGTACCACTATCAATAATTAATTGATAGGGGCACAAAAATGCTTGTGACAAACCTGAATCAACACTAGCAGCATTAGCCTTATGAGTAACAGATTGTGATGTCCTTTTGCCGTGCACGATAGATAAGAATTGCTCGATTCGCAAATCAGAGAGCCTATTCATCACCGACTACATTTCCTACATCATTGGCCCCTCCTTGACATTATTGACCGAAGATAGATGGCTATTGTTGTGCTTAGAATGAGTGCCTCCTTGGCTGGACTTGTTTGATGCATGTTTTGGGTGTCCTGGCGCATACCCATTCAATGACCAACATGTGTCTCGCACATGATGGTCTAGATCACAGTAAGAGCAATGTAAATGTTTTCGATTAAATGAGTTGGAACGAGAAGAAGAACCTTTTCCAAGTTGAACAGCCAGAGCCACCGGTTCATCCCTTCGAAAAACCATGGCAGAGGTCTCCGTTATCTCACGTGCAGTGCTAGACTTCGCTACTTTTCTTCTTGTATAATGGAGGAGTAAGCCTTTGTAACATCAGGTAACGGATTCATCAATAGGACCTACCATTGGATTGCACTATAGGACTCATTGAGCCCCACGAGAAATTGCATCAATCGGCATCTTTTATGGTTCGCCCCACAAGAGCAAACAATGTCATTATAAGAGTCCTGTTCATCCCATAATTTTTTCAGCCTTATGTAGTAAGCCGTCATCTGAGCGAGACAAGTGATTTTCCTCTCAATTTTAAAAATACGAGGGGCATTGCTTTGAGAAAAATGATTCCGAAGGTCTTCCCATACCTCTTGGGCAGTAGTCGAAAAAATAACATTATCTACAAGATCTGGTGTGAGTGAATTGAGGATCCAGGATAGGATTATATCGTTATATTTTTTCCATGATGCAAAGTCGTCTGGTTTGGTTGTAGTAGACGGTTTTAGGAAATACACATCAATAAAATAAAAAATTACAATGAAATAAAAAATTCAAACGAAACCAACTTGGCTGAGGCATGAAAATCTCGCTCTCTTTATGGAGATTCAAGCCCTCTACGATATGTAAAGTTTCAATTAAACCAGTGGCATATCTCCTCTTAACTTGTCTCCTCCATGATACAACAGCTCAACTGATCGTCGTATAGCTCAAATCAGTTGTGCACAAGTTATTGAGCCCAAAGCTCCTCTAAAAATAATACCTCTCTTTTGTCTGGAAAAATCTCAATAATTTCAAAGCACTATCTTCTTTTTTTCTCACTATATGTACAAAGTTGAAAAAATTGCTTCAGGCCTTTTTTATTTTCCTTTCTCTACTTCATACGTGCCCACAATACCACAATACCACTTCGTACGTGTATTTTGAAAATTATCAATAAAAGTAATAAAATATCTATTTCCTCCACGAGTTAAAATTCCTTCAAATTCACAAAAATCGGTGTGAATTAGATCTAACAATTTGGTATTTTGTTTCAACACTTTTATGAGGCCATTTTGTAATTTTTGCTTGACTAGAAACTTCACATTTTTAAAAATCTTTTTTCAATTTGGGAATTAATCCTAAACTACTCATGATTGCAACATATCTACTATTAATATGACATAAACATGCATGCAAAAAATTTAAAGAAGAAAACATATAAACAGAAACATTCAATGCTTTATTATTAACGTTCAATTTAAACATTCCATCACAAACATAGCTCTTGCCCACAAAAACTCCATTTTTAGTAATAACATATTGATCGGATTCCATAGTTTGCTTGAAGTCAACTTTATTGAATAGAAAACTTGACATCAAATTCTTCCTCATAGGCTGTGTATAGAGCACATCTTTGAGTGTCAATATACATTCAGAGGTGAATTTCAGCTCGACCACCACTCCCAAGGACCTTGGTTTTGCTTCAATCACCAAACATAATAGATTTCTTTTCTTCAAAGGGAGTATACTTTTTGAACCAATCTTTATCATAGCAGACATGCCTATTGGCACCAGAATCTACCCACTACCCTTCAACAAATTGAATCATGTTAATGTTTGTAATCATTGCTACAAATGGCTCTTCGGTTACGTTTACTTGATGATTATTTCCTCGCTTATGAAATTTGCAAATTCGAGCAAAGTGTCCAATTTTGCCACAGACAAAACAAGCTTGATTTTGTGAAGACGGTCCTTGGTTTTTATCATTTTGACTGGAAAAACATTTTTGTGATGTCTACTAAATTTTTTGAAAATTTTTCTTTGCGGCTTCAAATGACTATCTTTTAAAATCTACCCTTTGGGCAAGCCACCATTTTCAGAAATTAAATTTACTTTCATCATGGAAGTCTCATTTCTACTTTGAACCATCAAAGCATCTTGGCCTCTAACTTCCTCTTCTACCCGAATACGAGTAATTATGGTCTCCAATGATGTCTCCTTTTGTTTGTGGCGTATCTACTTTTTGAAACTCCCTCCATAAAGGTAGTAGCTTGTCAATGATGCCACAAACAATTAGATTATCTCCAATCTTGATGCTTTCGGATCGAACTTTTGCTACAACGATTTGAAAATCTTGCGCTTGTTCTGTGACGGACTTTCATCTACCATTTGATATCGAAAGAAGCGACTTGCCACATATTTCTTTGCTCCAGCTTCTTTTGTATCATATTTATTTCGTAAGGCTTTGCAAATTTTCTTTGCAGATGCGTAAGTAGTATTGCATAAATCATAAAATTGATCCACAAGATAATTTAAAAGGTAACATCGACAGTTATACTCATATTTTGTATATTTTCTATCTTTTCTTCATGAGTTTTGACTTGTACTTCAGTCATGTTCTCGTTAGAGATCTTGTTTGGATTTTTTTGCGGTGAGAACATATGAAACGTTGAGAAGGCTTAGATAGAAGAGCACCTTGCACTTCCATCTTTTGATGGGCTCCCTTAAAATAGAAAGGCTTGTTGAGATATCCAATGTTTTCCTTAGATTTTTTGTTTGTAAGCTCCATATGAATTTCCTTAAAATTGTTAGGAAATACACAGTAATAAAATGAAAAATTACAATGAAATGAAAAATTCAAACGAAACCAGTTTGGATTGAGGCACGAAAATATCTCTCTTTAAGGAGATTCAAGCCCTTTGCAGTATATAAAGTTTCAATTGAACCGGTGCAGCAGACCTTCTCTTGCTTTGTCTCCTTCAGGATACAACAGCCCAACTAATCGTCATATAACTCGAATTAACTGTGCATAAGTTATTGAGCCCAGAACTCCTCTAAAAATAACACATATCTTTTGTCTGAAAAAATCTCAATAATCTCAAAACACTATCTTATTTTTTTCTTACTATATGTACAAAGTTGAAAAAATGACTTCAAGCCTTTTTTATTTTCCTTTCTCTACTTCGTACGTGCCCACAATACCACTTCTTAAAGCCTTGGATTAGGTTGATTTTTTACGGAACCTACCACCAGTTGTTGCATGCCATATTTTGTTCTTAGATTCTAGAACTGAAAAGATGCAAAACGGCTAGCTTTATCTTTTCATCAGTCAAAACCAATTTGACCATTTCAACATGTGCACTTTAAAGCTGCCATTTAAAACATCCTAAGAAAAAGTTGAAGGAAAGCAACTGTTATGCTAAGAAATAGATGATTGCTAACTAATACTATCTTATTAAAAAATACCAATAGGCGGCACTGTGATGGTCCATGCATTTATGAAACCCAGCTTGGATTTGGCGTTCAAAGAGATTGTCATGGCCCTACATCAGGTTGAATAATTATTTCCATTGAGGGGCTCGGAAACAAGCACCATTCCGGGATGGTCGGAATGGTGGAGAAAATATGGATTGGCGACATAGGGCTTGCTTCCGGTTGAAGATTGCTCATTTTCATACTGATGGGAAACGACAACAAAAAAGGCAAAAATAAAATAGGGCAGAGAGTTAGGGTATCATTCCCTGCTCTGATATCATGTAAAGAAAATATTTGCTTTTTGAATAATTCTCATTGAAACAGAGGATGCAGCTTTATACAAAAAATTTCCTATAGTCGTGCTAATCTATTCTAGGTAATCTAAATATGATAAAAATTTGAAAGAATTACAGAATTACAGCAAATACAATATACGTTTATCCCATGAATATTGGGATATCATTGATCTTCTCAACACATATAAGTCATTGTAAAAAAATGGATCCCACCTAAAAAAAATGTAAAAAAAAAACTATTCTTCAGTAGTGAGACCCAGGTTTTTATAAAATATTTGTATGAAATTTGTCTATTTAAAACTTGTACCTCGTTACTCCTCTTTTAAGTATCCCATATTGTGTATGGTAGCTGAGGATGATTAAAAAAGGTTAAAATTTCCTCTTTTTTATTTTTTAAAGTTTTAATATACCATTTGATCGTATATGGGTTTTCTTCCAATATTTCAAGCAGTAATTATAGCATGTATCTTAAAAGATTGGTTTTATGATTACCTATATTTTTATATTCTAGTTTGGTAGACAGGAGTAAAAAGAGAATAGTATTTCATCAAAAGAGAGGATCTACTTGTTCACCTGCATTTGGCTGTATGTATGATGGAACCCATTTACTACAAGTTTTAACTTTGATGTTCTTTTTTTCTTAGATACTCAGGATGATCATACTGCAAAACACAAATCTACCCTTTCCAACTTCATTTTTGTATGGGAAAATATCTTCTTCAACCTTTAATTGATAGGCGCTTTACACTTGCATACAAAACTATCAATACTGATGGATTTCACCCTCAAACTATCAAAAAGTTGCTATGTGTTCCATTTGTTTAAGATCCGAGGGTCTGGATTATGTCAAGTAACCTATTTTCACTTATTTTTCATTCATCTTAACGTCCAAAATTGGATAAAAGTGCAATTTATCAGTTTTTTTTTTAAATAAAAAAAAAACTAAAAAATTCAGTCATTTTGATGTTTTGTTCCTAAAAAATTCAGTGATCTTGAAAGTCATATCTCAAGTGATAGTTGCGCATTGAAAGGGGCGCACGGCTAAATAAATGCTGGAACTATGTAAGATAGCAATGGAAGGAATGGGTACAAGTATAATGATCGACAATTGGGGAATGGTTGAATATTCTTCTCATGGATGCCAGAAGATGGTGGTCTCAGCTATCATGGAGGTGATTACATTTGGATCCATGTTAGAAGTTGCCCTGATCCTGTCCTCAAAATAATCTTTGCCAGCTTTCTCTGTCTCTCTCCCTACCAACTCTAATGGTGGCTCCATAATCCATTGCTTCCTATTCCCCGTGAATTAACCAGATGAAATGGATTGAGCATGGACTTAAATTAAGGAAACTGTCCCGAAAGATACCAGTTTTTTAAAATCTATTAGAAGCTGTTTCCATGGCACTGAAATCTTTTCCATACTGTCTCCTCTCCTCATGTCTTTTTGTTGAGAAATAATCTCACATTATCTGTAGACAAGATTTTGGGCATGTTTATAAAGAATGAACAATCATTTCTTGTAGAACTGGTTTTATGAGATGAGTTAGGCTCATGAATTTCTTCATGGTATCAGAGTCTGTTATAGGACGAATGGGAGCCCACACTACTTACCCCTTGACAAGGATTAGGAAAAATGCTGGCCTGCACGTGAGGGAGAGTATTAAGGAATAATCTCACATGCCTATAGATAAGGTCTTGAGTATGTTTATAAGGAATGAGCAATTATCTCTTGTAGAACTGGTTTTATGAGATGAGTTAGGCCGATAGATTTCTTCACTTTCTCAGTATTCATAATCTTTTTGTTTCTCTCCTCTCCTCTGTCTTCTCTTACTCATTATTCATAACTTTCTTGTTACTTCTAAAGAATTTTCTGAATAGAGGTACATGAATCACAAATCATTACATAATATGCCTCTCCTCCTGCTCATCTTCTAATTGTTCCATTAGATACATATGGATTACAAATCCCTACCCAAATGAAGTTGTTGATGTCTTCTGTCTTGTCTTTTCCAGTGAGACGGGTGCTAGTTTCCTTACCCATAAGCTTTTCAGGCCTTTTTTTGGTGGCTTCGTACCCTCCATCACTTCTCATGGACTTGCTGCTGAATTCACCAGAAGCCAAACAAGAGGAGATGCCATAACTATGTGCAAAACTACAAAGGGAATTTTGTACAACTACAAGGAATTACCTTCAAGCCATACTATACTTAGAAAAATGTAAAGAAAAATCCCTACTAATAGATCACATTCAGATGATACCTATACTTAGGAAATACAATGCTCCAATAAAGTTAATGCACAAAAAAAATTATAAGAACGCAAAAATAATCCCCACAAAGAGAGACTCAGAAACAATCTAAACTCAATATTGGAAACCTAAACTCAAAACATAACATTCAATGGGATTAGACCAAAACAGCAGAATCCCGTTAAAAACGTAAACAAAACCAGAAAGTATTTTTACTTGGCCAGACATTACTTCTCCATTGGTGCCACTGATGTTGATGCCAGCATATAGATAGGCTTTGTAATGAGCCATCCAAAATAGCATGGCCAAAGGCCTTGCAGCACCAACACCACAGTAGTATGGTCCTTGTAATCAAACAAAAAGACTTCCACTTACACCATGTATAAACAGCAAGGAGACTTGTATGAATAGAGACAAGGAGCATGTGGTAGTGAATTAGAACCAGGACAACTCAAATTCAGATCAAATATGGTTTTGAAAAAATGTGGCGAATAACGAAGGGCGGTTGTGACTGGCTACTTTGATGTGAATGGAGTTTCATGGACAATCAAATTACATGCTAAAAGCACCACACTGAAGGCAGCAACAAGAAATGGTTTGTAGAGGAGCCCAGGCTCATCATGTAGTTTAAAGTAAATGCAACCCCACCCTAACCTAAAGAACCTGCCCAGTTCTGTTGCTTCTGCTAACAAGTGAGGTGATACATGAAATGTCCAGGATGACCAACAAGAGGCCACAATTTCTAATCCCAACATAATTTTGGGAACAGAGGAATCCAAAAAACACTGGAGATTAAATCAAAGTTACAGCATAGATATCATACAAGTAGAGACTGCAAATTGACAAACAAAAGATATGTCAAAAGTGACCATTTTACATATTTTTTCAACAAGGTGTACTCCTGCTTTATGCCATACCTGTTTGTTTTCATTAAACATAAGAAACTATAAACACTATCGTGGAAGAAAAAATATATACACACTAAAATTAAAAGATCATAAACAAAACAAAAAAGAATAAAACTTAAAAACACAAAAATTAGAGCATACCAAAGATCAATAACTTAACTAAATTAAACAGCCGAACTAATATGAAAGAAATTGCTCATCAATACTAGATTTAATGAAAAGAAGTGCTTGGGCTGCAACAACAATAAACAGCCTTAATAAATCTCTATACCAAAAGGGAAAGAGAAGGAGGCTTTGGGAAATATATATTGTTGATAGTGGGTAAATCCCATGACCAAGTTGTGTCCACATGGGTGGGGAAGTTATTTATTAACTCCCCACCACTATCACAACTTTAAGGAAGTTAATTAACTTCCAAGCATGAAAATTCTTTAAATAAGAGTCTACGTACATTATGGTGAGTGAAAAGGTCTAGTAAAAAGATAAACTTCCTCTCTCTCTCTCTCTTCATTTTTCTAGAGAAACCATCTAGATCTCTTAATCTTGAAGCGTGGAATTTTCTAGGAGACTCTAGTAGCCTCCTAAGCAATGTAGAAGTGCAAACAACAAAGTGACGTTGGCTGTAAGACGAGTAAAGATTCGACCTTGTGGGATTTCTGTTCCTTGAGGCAATTCGGTTTAACCTTATTTAACATATATAATTGCTGTTTGATAGCGACCCTTTTGTTCCTTGCCATTAAATCATATGTCCTTTTGCAGTTATCATGCATGTGAGCTTTAGCCATGAATAATAACACTTAACCTTAAAATGGCATAGGTTGTTTGGATGCTTGCATAGAAATTAAAAGGTTGTCTAGCCTTGCCTGGCTAGTTCGGTTAAGCCTTTTGGCAACACATGCATATATCACTCTCGATCTCCCACCGACTCGACTCTCTTGGTCTTGGAAGATGCTACGTAATTGCATCTTTCTTCATTTGGATTTTGATTAATTAGTTTCTTAATTTCTGCTATTAATGACTTTGTGTACTTCAAACACTAATGGGTTTTGTTAGTTTTGATTATTGACAGCTCCTCCTCTTCCTGCAAGAACCAAGACAAAGACATTAGACACAGTTTAAAATTGTGATTTTGCCACTCAGAGGATAAATGTAAATTAAAGGGGAAAAGAGAAAAAAGAGAGAGGAATACAAATCATGGTCATGTGCAGAAGAAACGTTGCTTATTCTACTCCTTTTATTTAAATTAAAAAGAATGCAAAAGGAAGAATGGGAGACTTGATATATTTATCTCTTTTAAGGCCTGTGGCCGATTGGTATTAACTCCTAACTTCCAAAACGGAGGTATTGGATTCGAAACCCCCTCTTCAAATGTATCAAAATAAAAGGAAAAAAGAAAAAGAGAAGCCAATAGAATCAAATTTGCTCCTAGCTTATATTTCTTGGGGATTATATGGGCTAGGGGAGATTTTGGACCCCCCATTGAAGGTGATTTTCTTATGCAATTCCACTTTTGGATTATGGTACTATGCTAAATGTCGTATGTAGTTAGTAATGATGCATTGAACTTAATTACTTTGAAGAATCCAATAAAACTTTGTAATTGACTATTCCTTAGAAAAGAGTGTTGCAATTACAAAGAAATCTCATAAAAATAAACTTATAAGCTAACAATGGTTTTATATAATGTGTTAGATCTATTTTACAATCTAACTTATTATATCAAACTACGTCAGTTTGCGAGTTTATTTTTATAAAATCTTTGTGTGACTAAAGTGTTTCTCTTCTTCAGATGAGAAAGGAAAGCCATTGAAGAGTTTTTTTTTTTGTTTTGTTTTTGAAAGGATTAGGAGATCTACTTAAGACTTCCTAGATCCTTGAGATAGAGGACCTTGCATTAATGCTGAGTTGGACCTCAAGTAAAAAGAATCCAA
>QEOT01008544.1:240653-344628 GCA_003123785.1 Pterocarya stenoptera | reverse complement strand
AACGTTGCTTATTCTACTCCTTTTATTTAAATTAAAAAGAATGCAAAAGGAAGAATGGGAGACTTGATATATTTATCTCTTTTAAGGCCTGTGGCCGATTGGTATAAACTCCTAACTTCCAAAACGGAGGTATTGGATTCGAAACCCCCTCTTCAAATGTATCAAAATAAAAGGAAAAAAGAAAAAGAGAAGCCAATAGAATCAAATTTGCTCCTAGCTTATATTTCTTGGGGATTATATGGGCTAGGGGAGATTTTGGACCCCCCATTGAAGGTGATTTTCTTATGCAATTCCACTTTTGGATTATGGTACTATGCTAAATGTCGTATGTAGTTAGTAATGATGCATTGAACTTAATTACTTTGAAGAATCCAATAAAACTTTGTAATTGACTATTCCTTAGAAAAGAGTGTTGCAATTACAAAGAAATCTCATAAAAATAAACTTATAAGCTGACAATGGTTTTATATAATGTGTTAGATCTATTTTACAATCTAACTTATTATATCAAACTACGTCAGTTTGTGAGTTTATTTTTATAAAATCTTTGTGTGACTAAAGTGTTTCTCTTCTTCAGATGAGAAAGGAAAGCCATTGAAGAGTTTTTTTTTTTTTTTTTTTTTTTGAAAGGATTAGGAGATCTACTTAAGACTTCCTAGATCCTTGAGATAGAGGACCTTGCATTAATGCTGAGTTGGACCTCAAGTAAAAAGAATCCAAAGCCCATTGAAGCCCAAGCCCCAAATAACACATACTCCAGATGGGCCTGTGCTTAATGTAAGAGTGGACAGCACGCACCCACGCACAGCCATCGCAACTTTGTCAGAGACACTGACACGCATACCGGTCCACCCCGCACGTGACTTTCGTGCCATTTTTGACCAGAAATGAGACCCGCCGCGCTTCGACCCTTTGCTTTGGCTCCAAGGGACCAAGCCTATGCACACACACACATATATATAAATATATATATTTATCTATTTATATGTATATATATTCTTCAAACTCTCCAACTCCACCACAAGCTTCCCATTCAGGACGGGTCGGGACCCATACATAACTCGGTTTTCTCTTCTTCCCCGTGGAAGTTCCTTGAAAGCTCGGCCGTACAAAAGAAATCATCTTCGATCGGGTAATAAATCTGCTGTTTCCATTTCACTTCCTCTTTCTATATTTTAGGGTATGCTTAGAATCGTTGATTTTACTTTTCGAATACGTTTGTTGGCTCCAACTTACTTATATTTTTTGAATGATTTGGATGTTCTTTTTGGTTGTCGAGAAAATAGGGGGAGGGATCTTGTTTGGTTGCCCAAACAATCTAGGGCGGTTAAGAAAAAACAAATTGGGATTTGATTCTTTTATTTCTTTTATTATTTTAAAAACTGAATTTGTAGTCCTATCTGTTGTGCGGAAGCAAACAACTGAGTTGAATGTTTAAGAAGATTGATTAATTTTTCGATGGTACTCTTGGAAATGATGTCGGACTAGTATTAAGCTTGGCCATTGTATGCCCGATTCGATTGACTGCCTTCGATTAAATGCTCACTATTTTCCGCGTTAATTGTTGCAGTTGTAATCTTGGTGCTAGATAATTTTCATTTGGAGTCGGTGGATACTAGCTTTGGGCGTTTGGCTTCGGATAATATGAGCTCTCAAGCTGGAAATGATGGAAGGGATAGAACTAGATTACCTGCTCAAGGTGTTCGTCACCAGTGGGTCGTGAGGGGATCCATTGCCACCACCATTGTGAACACAAACCTGATCCAAAACCCACACCCAAACCCAAACCCAAACATAGAGCCACTATTAAGTTTAAATCCCAATCACAGAAATGGTGGGAACCCGAATTATGGTTCTGCACCACCAGTGAGTCAGGCTAGGGGGACTAATGGTCCAAGGGGATACATGGGTCGGCCAGCGTATCCAAGGAGGGACAGGATGAGGGAGAAGGAGAAGGAGAAAGAGAAAGAGGGGGAGAAGGAGAGGGAGAACCAGGGTGGAAAGGCATTGAAGGACTCTAAGGTGCCTCAGCTTGTGCAAGAAATTCAGGAGAAGCTCATGAAGGGCACTGTTGAATGCATGATTTGTTATGACATGGTGCGGAGGTCAGCACCCGTTTGGTCTTGCTCAAGCTGTTACTCTATTTTTCATCTGAATTGTACCAAGAAATGGGCCCGGGCGCCTACTTCTGTTGACTTATCTGCTGAGAAAAGTCAGGGACTTAATTGGCGATGTCCTGGATGTCAGTCAGTGCAGCTTACATCGTCCAAGGAGATTCGGTATGTTTGCTTTTGTGGGAAGAGGCCAGACCCACCTTCTGATCTGTACTTGACTCCGCATTCATGTGGTGAACCATGTGGTAAGCCACTTGAAAAGGAGGTCCCACAAGCTGGTGAGAGTGGTGAGGATCTTTGCCCTCATGCCTGTGTTTTGCAATGCCACCCAGGTCCTTGCCCGCCTTGTAAGGCATTTGCCCCGTCATGTTTGTGCCCATGTGGGAAGAAAAAAATTACGACACGGTGCTCTGATCGAAAGTCTGTTCTTACTTGTGGTCAGCGCTGTGACAAGCTTCTTGAGTGTAGGCGTCACAGGTGTGATCGGATTTGCCATGTGGGACCTTGTGATCCTTGTGAGGTTCTTATCAATGCATCTTGTTTCTGCAAGAAGAAGGTGGAGGCTGTTCTTTGTGGTGACATGGCTGTGAAGGGAGAAGTGAAAATTGAGGATGGTGTTTTTTCTTGTAATTCTACTTGTGGGAGGAAGCTTATATGTGGTAATCATGTCTGCTGTGAAATTTGCCATCCAGGGCCTTGTGGAGAGTGTGAGTTAATGCCAAGCAGGGTTAAGACTTGCTATTGTGGGAAAACAAGCTTGCAGGAGGATCGGCAGAGCTGTTTGGACCCAATTCCAACATGTTCTAAAAAATGTGGCAGGTCCCTTCCTTGTGGGATGCACCATTGTACGGAGGTGTGCCATGCTGGGGATTGTCCACCATGTTTGCTTAAGGTCTCTCAAAAATGTCGTTGTGGATCAACCTCTCGAACTGTGGAATGCTATAAAACAACATTGGAAGAGAAATTTACTTGTGATAAACCTTGTGGACGGAAGAAGAATTGCGGAAGGCACAGGTGCAGTGAACGATGCTGTCCACTGTCTAATTCAAGCAACCTCCTCCCTGGGGAGTGGGATCCACACTTTTGCTCAATGGCGTGTGGGAAGAAGCTTAGGTGTGGGCAGCATGCTTGTGAATCACTGTGTCACAGCGGCCATTGCCCTCCTTGCCTTGAAACAATTTTCACTGAGTTGATGTGTGCATGTGGAGGGACTTCAATCCCTCCTCCATTGCCTTGCGGTACTCCTCCTCCTCCATGTCAGCTCCCTTGTTCAGTTCCTCAGCCTTGTGGCCACTCATCTTCTCACAGCTGCCACTTCGGAGACTGCCCTCCTTGTTCTGTGCCTATAGCAAAGGAATGCATTGGCGGACATGTTGTCCTTAGGAATATACCTTGTGGTTCAAAGGAGATCAGATGTAACAAGCTTTGTGGGAAGACCAGGCAGTGTGGTATGCATGGTTGTGGCAGGACTTGCCACCCATCACCTTGTGATACTTCAACTGGATCTCCACCAGGTTTGAAAACTTCTTGTGGGCAGACATGTGGTGCTCCTCGGAGAGATTGTAGGCACACTTGTAAAGCACCTTGTCACCCTTCTTCTTCTTGTCCGGATGTAAGATGTGATTTCACTGTAACAATTGCATGTTCTTGTGGCCGGATAACAGCAACTGTTCCTTGTGATGCTGGAGGCAGCAACGGCAACTTTAGTGCTGATACTGTGCATGAGGCTTGCATTATCCAAAGGCTGCCAGTGCCACTTCAACCAGTGGAAGCAACTGGTAAGAAAATTCCACTTGGGCAGAGGAAGCTTATATGTGATGACGAATGTGCTAAGTTAGAACGTAAACGGGTTCTAGCAGATGCTTTTGATATTAGTCCAAACTTAGAGGCTCTTCATTTTGGCGAGAATTCTGTTGTATCTGAAGTGCTTGCAGACCTCTACAGACGTGATCCAAAGTGGGTATTGGCTGTGGAGGAGAGATGTAAGTTCTTGGTACTTGGCAAGAGCAAAGGAACTACAGGTGGTCTTAAGGTTCATCTTTTTTGTCCAATGCTGAAGGATAAGAGAGATGCAGTAAGGCTGATTGCAGACAGATGGAAGCTTGCCATTCATTCTGCTGGTTGGGAGCCCAAGCGTTTTGTTGTGGTTCATGTTACACGCAAATCGAAAGCCCCTCCTCGTGTGATTGGTGTTAAGGGTTCCACCGCCCTGAATGCACCCCATCCTCCGGCTTTTGATCCTTTGGTAGACATGGATCCAAGGCTGGTTGTTTCGTTTCCTGATTTGCCAAGAGATGCAGATATAAGTGCATTGGTCTTGAGGTTTGGCGGGGAATGCGAACTAGTTTGGCTGAATGACAATAATGCATTGGCTGTATTTAGTGATCCTGCCCGAGCAGCGACTGCTATGAGGAGATTGGATCATGGGACTGCATATCATGGCGTTGTTGTGGTTCTACCTAATGGTGGTGCAGCAGCAGCATCTTCAGCTACTAATGCCTGGGTAGGAGCAGGGATGGCCAAGGAAGGGGGAGCAGTTGCAGCTCTGAAGGGTAACCCATGGAAGAAGGCTGTTATTCATGAGCCTGGTTGGAAGGAAGGTTTGTGGGGTGAAGAAGAGTGGTCTAGTGGTTCTGCAGATATGCAGGCTTCTGCATCGAAAAAAGAAGGTCCAATTGCTGCTTCATTAAATCGGTATAGTGTCCTAGATTCTGAAAAGTCTTCGAGTTCATCCACTGCACCTCACAGAATTGAGGATCCTGAGAAAGGGGCAAGTAGTCAATCTGGTTCGGTATTGGAATCCGATGCGAGTGGCGTGAGTTCATCACGGCAGCATCAAGATAATTTTAGTGCAACAGAAATGTCTGAGGTGGTTGATGACTGGGAGAAGGCTTATGATTGAAGAATTTTGAAATACAGAAGAACTTGAGTTTTGATATTAGTTGCTTGCAGACGGGAAGATGGGTA
This sequence comes from Pterocarya stenoptera, assembly GCA_003123785.1. Taxonomy (NCBI): domain Eukaryota; kingdom Viridiplantae; phylum Streptophyta; class Magnoliopsida; order Fagales; family Juglandaceae; genus Pterocarya; species Pterocarya stenoptera. Next base: position 339,547 of record QEOT01008544.1, on the reverse strand, counting down.
TCATAAGGCCTACATGCCCTTTGCATTATATGTTTGGCTTGTTAGGGGCAAAAGTTGCAGTGTTTTGTTTTTTCTCGGTTGCATTGCCCATTATCGATGGGCTTTTGATAAAGATCCTTTTTTTTTTGTTTATCTTTCGGATGAAATTGTGGGAGTAACATGTACCTCTTGATTCTAAGCTCACTCTCTCCAATGATTCTCATTATGTTGAACATATACACTAGGGAGGGGCTAGCTTTCCCCTCCCAAAATTTTCTCACGATTTCCATAAAATGGAACATATGAAGTGGTGTTTTGCCACGCACTTCTAGTTCTTTCCTTCTCATGGGTTGAATTCCAGACCTTTTTATTTATTGGGGAGAGTGGCTTCAATTCAAAGTATAATTTGATCCATCTAATAATTTATTTTTTGGACTTATTTTGGTTCTCCAACCCAAAATATTTATTTGTCAGTTAACCTCAACATCCGAAAGTCTCCTAATCAATTGGACTTTTTTCACTTGTGAGATTCCTTTTATTTTCTGGAAAATTGTTAAGGAAGTGACTATTNACCCAAAATATTTATTTGTCAGTTAACCTCAACATCCGAAAGTCTCCTAATCAATTGGACTTTTTTCACTTGTGAGATTCCTTTTATTTTCTGGAAAATTGTTAAGTGACTATCAGTGAAGTTGTATATTTTTTAATAGTTAAGGATATTAAAAAAATGTTTTTGATGAGATGAGATAGTTTTAGATGAAAGATGAAAGTTGAAAGTTGAATAAAATATTATTAGAATATTTTTTTTAATATTATTATTATTTTGAGATTTGAAAAAAATTAAATTGGTTATTATATTTTATGTAAAAATTATAATACTGAGATGAGATAAAATAGGTTGAAATGGTTTTATTATAGCCTAAATGATTCAAGTAGGTCCTTAATTGGATGTTTTTGATGATGCCTAAATAGATATAAACGGTGGATGAGGTGATGCTAATCATTTTTGGTTCCCTTTATGTTTTACATCTTTTGTGATTTGTAATGTTTTTCATTTGTCCCAAAATGTTTTTCTTTTGGATTGAGAGTTAATTTCATCTCATCTTATTTCATCATTACAATATTTATAAATTTTTAGACAAAATATAATAAACAATTCAATATTTTCAAATATCGAAATAATAATAATATTTTAATAATATTTTATTTAATTTTTAATTTTTATTTTAAATCATCTCATCTCAACTCACATCCAAACCGAACCTAATTTTTCCGCTGATTAAACGTTATGCACACGCTTGGTTCGTGTCTGTGAATGAGCTTATGGATGAGCAGAACAAAGAGGTAGCAAACTAAACACAGAAGATCACAAAAAGAAGAAAAACATGTTGGAAAATGATAAGAAATTAAAAATTACTCAACATGTGCACCACTCCTTCTCCTCAACCTGAAATGTAAGGCATGTGATTTGATCTGTTGTCATTTATTTTTATATGTCAAAATGCACGACGTGAGGAAGATACTAGACCGTTCGAAGTGGGTTTGGTTCTCTGGACTTTTCTTATCCAAATTTTACTTGAGTGGGAGAGAGATAGATAGAAAAAGTGGGTCAAGGGTAAGGCATGTGATTTGAGTTTGTTGTCAGTCATTTGTCGTCTCATTTCTACCTATTCTCTTTGTATGGTTCTTCTTTCAGACTTCTAGGTGTCTGTGTCAGTAAGGCATGTCNTGAGATAGTTTTAGATGAAAGATGAAAGTTGAAAGTTGAATAAAATATTATTAGAATATTTTTTTTAATATTATTATTATTTTGAGATTTGAAAAAAATTAAATTGCTTATTATATTTTATGTAAAAATTATAATACTGAGATGAGATAAAATAGGTTGAAATGGTTTTATTATAGCCTAAATGATTCAAGTAGGTCCTTAATTGGATGTTTTTGATGATGCCTAAATAGATATAAACGGTGGATGAAGTGATGCTAATCATTTTTGGTTCCCTTTATGTTTTACATCTTTTGTGATTTGTAATGTTTTTCATTTGTCCCGAAATGTTTTCCTTTTGGATTGAGAGTTAATTTCATCTCACCTTATTTCATCATTACAATATTTATAAATTTTTAGACAAAATATAATAAACAATTCAATATTTTCAAATCTCAAAATAATAATAATAATATTTTAATAATATTTTATTTAATTTTTAATTTTTATTTTAAATCATCTCATCTCAACTCACATCCAAACCTAACCTAATTTATCCGCTGATTAAACATTATGCAAACGCTTGGTTCGTGTCTGTGAATGAGCTTATGGATGAGCAGAACAAAGAGGTAGCAAACTAAACACAGAAGATCACAAAAAGAAGAAAAACATGTTGGAAAATGATAAGAAATTAAAAATTACTCAACATGTGCACCACTCCTTCTCCTCAACCTGAAATGTAAGGCATGTGATTTGATCTGTTGTCATTTATTTTTATATGTCAAAATGCACGACGTGAGGAAGATACTAGACCGTTCGAAGTGGGTTTGGTTCTCTGGACTTTTCTTATCCAAATTTTACTTGAGTGGGAGAGAGATAGATAGAAAAAGTGGGTCAAGGGTAAGGCATGTGATTTGAGTTTCTTGTCAGTCATTTGTCGTCTCATTTCTACCTATTCTCTTTGTATGGTTCTTCTTTCAGACTTCTAGGTGTCTGTGTCAGTAAGGCATGTCGTTTTAGTGTGTTATCAATCCTTTTGTCTCTCATTTCTGTCTATTCTTTTTGTTAGTTCGTTCAGACTCCCAGCTGTCAGTGTCATTTGGGCATTCCCTCTATGTTACCTATTAGGTGTCAGTGCCGTTCCGGCATTCCTCCATATTAAAAAAGTCTTTGTTGTGGAAGTCGCCAAGCCATTATATACAAAGGAGCTTTCACCGGAGAAGAATATGACAATTTGAGATCTCTATGCTTCCCACACACACATATATACAAACAGCCTCTGGACCCTTCGCTTTGTAGTTCCGGCACCTCTATTAGGCATTGGCTTAATCGCCAGGCAGTCCCATATCTATCTATATAACNATTAAAAAAGTCTTTGTTGTGGAAGTCGCCAAGCCATTATATACAAAGGAGCTTTCACCGGAGAAGAATATGACAATTTGAGATCTCTATGCTTCCCACACACACACATAAATACAAACAGCCTCTGGACCCTTCACTTTGTAGTTCCGGCACCTCTATTAGGCATTGGCTTAATCGCCAGGCAGTCCCATATCTATCTATATAAATATATTTCTTTTCTTGTAGTTCAGTTTATCATTATATTGTCAATCTTATCACCAATATGGATAGTTCACCGAGCCCTGGCACCTTCTCCAACGATAAGGTAAATGGCTTTGTTTCTTTTGTACCCATTTTGTGTATACAACATATATATATATATATGAACTTGTAGTTCATTCTTGGTTCAATCAGGTGAATGATAGCTCTCTGATGGTTATCATGTTAATAATGTGTGATGGTGCCAACTTGTACAGCCATTAGACAACTTTTAGTTAGCATTATTGAGATATAGACTGTTAAAAATACCAATTCTTGCAGAACCTCTGTTTTCTGAGTAGAACTGNTATATTTCTTTTCTTGTAGTTCAGTTTATCATTATATTGTCAATCTTATCACCAATATGGATAGTTCACCGAGCCCTGGCACCTTCTCCAACGATAAGGTAAATGGTTTTGTTTCTTTTGTACCGATTTTGTGTATACAACATATATATATATATGAACTTGTAGTTCATTCTTGGTTCAATCAGGTGAATGATAGTTCTCTGATGGTTATCATGTTAATAATGTGTGATGGTGCCAAATTGTACAGCCATTAGAAAACTTTTAGTTAGCATACTGAGATATAGACTGTTAAAAATACCAATTCTTGCAGAACTTCTGTTTTCTGAGTAGAACTCTTAAAAAGGAACGTTCTTTAATATAGTTATACACAATCAAAGTATTTTGATTGAATTTAATAATTATCATATTTCATTTGGCAATCATCTAAAAAATAACTGGAGTAGCTATGATGCCTAAGTTAGGCTTACTAACCCAGGATTATATACAGAAATGGCATTCTGATAGAAATATGATTAGCACGCTTCTCCTGCAAAAGTACTATTTTGCGAGAAGATATTGTGACATTACATCACATCTGACTCTATTAGGACTCCCATACTTTAATTGGAACCCTGAAACAAAATCATATGCAGAATAAAATTAACAATCAAGCATACTGTTCAGACTGAGTTATTCAGGTTGGAAGATCCCATATACATACAGCTAACACAATTGGTTCCTCGATTGACGGACATTGGCTCTGCTGTGTTTATTTCTTGTTAAATATAAAGATATTTGCATTATAGACTGTTAGATATGTAGAATTTCAATGCTTCTCATAAATTTTTTGTTTTCACTGAGATCTGTGTTTCTAATTGGATGAACAGAGGATGGCATGGAAGCGTATACTTCTTTTCTCATTTCAAAGCCTTGGAGTAATTTACGGTCAAATAAGTACTGCTCCCCTGTATGTCTTTGGGACAATTTGGGCACAAGATATCAAATCAGAGGACAATGTATATGAGCTCTTCTCGTTTATTTTCTGGACAATGACCATCGTTTCTTTACTGAAGTATTCCTATATAGTACTAATGGCTGATGATGATGGAGAGGGTAATTTCTCTTTACAGCCAGAAAATATTTTTATAGGATTTTCTTCAAGGATGATTCACACGGCAAATCACTGCAGGTGGTACTTTTGCTCTGTACTCACTATTATGCAGGCATGCGAAAGTAGGTCTGCTCCCAATTGACAGAAGTGCAAATGAGGCTATGAATTATGAGGCAGGAAGCCCTTTTGAGGTCAAGGTGGAATCAAGGGCAAGAAGGGCCATTGCGAAACATAAAAGTAGTCAATATTTGGTGTTGTTCTTGGCTCTTCTTGGTTCTTGCATGACAATTGGTGTTGGGGTGCTTACCCCGGCTCTTTCTGGTTGGCTGTTCACATAACCTTCTTAGTCTTATTGGCATAATGACTTAATTCACTTTCTGCTACCAATTTCTTTCTTATATAATAAATTTCATATGGGTTGAATTAATTTGTTTTTCTTTCTTTCTGCTTTCTCAGTGTTCTCAGCTTCATCAGGTGTGCAAAGATCATTGTCGGATATGACGTATAAATGTAAGAATTAGTAGTAGGATTGAATACGAAAAGAGGGAATACTGTTCTTTAGCATTTAATAGTAATGTCAGCAAAAATTAGTTTCAATTTACGTCTACCTTGTGGTTTTCCAGTTTTTTCTTCACAAAGTACACAGAAGTCTGTCTCAAGAGCTTTAGAAAGATGTAAGTACCCTACCATGTAAGTAAATTATTTAAAATAAAAACACCGTCTGTATATTTCAAACTTCTTCTTAACTGAATATTTTATTGTATATGTGTTTCCTGTAAGATATGCACTGACTTTGATAAGATTTTGATATTTTTTTCTATGACAGCTCAATTGTAATTTTGCAAGACTTTCTTGGAAATGTACAGTGAAGTAAGAGAGGAAAAAACTATCTGATTACATGATGCACTGAATGTTTGAAGGGATGCATGTATATGCACATAAATACCAATAAATCAAATGTTTCACCATATATTATAAAAAAATGCTAGGCCTTCAAAGCGAATCAGAAAAAACTATTTTAAAATCTGATATGTCTTGATGTAGTATGCCATACTACAATTTTTTTTTTCCTAAAGTAGATTTGATGTGTTATATCAAACCACGCTAATTGTAAACTTCATTTTTTCAATTCTCTTGATCAGCCTATAATTTCTCTATATTATATACACCTGTAAACACCATTGTTTTAACCTGATTTTGCGAAGACTACATAGGGATTGCAAAATCCTGGTAATGAGTATTTTTATGCTTCTATATATGGGATTGACTAGATTGCTACACATTTATAAAACTTTAGGAGGAGAGGGTGAAAGCAAGTTGAGGTTGCCTTAAAAAAGAGCATTGAGAAATTATCAAGAGAATGGTGGATGCCTTGGAAAGAAGTTCACATGCCCCTCTATTTTCTCTCTCTATTATTTTCAGTTGGGATTGGAAGCAAAGGATATCTTATCCAGGGTGTTCCACATGGTCAGATCTGGTTTCAATGCCATGAAGTGATATCCATAATAAAATGGTCTTAGAACTGTTGATTGATGTCTTGGGGCTACAGACATTTGTCTCACTGATTTATATGGCATATGCTTTTTGAGCATTCTCTGAAGCACCTGCAATTTACTCTCATTTTGTGGACCTCACTTAGGTTATTGACACATGGAAAGTGCCAAATTTCTTCTTCAAATATACCCTCGGTATGCCATACTTTATGGTATATTAATGCTCTTCTTCCTTCCATATGAAAAATGTGTGGTGTTGATGCCTTATTTTTATCCATTTTCTCAAATTGTATTTGATTCAATCCAGTCTTGCAACTTTTGCAGCAATCTCATTAAGTTGTATCAACATTGATGATACCCTTTCTTCCTCAGCCTTTGACAAATCTGTTCTGAGTCATTTTTTTTCTTGGCCTACCTGGTTCCCTTCTGCTTTACATGAAAGTGTGTGAAGGGTAAATTTTCCTTTTCCCATACAAGCATCTGCTTATAAGTAGACAAAGTTCTTAAAGGAGCAACCACCTTTATTGATCTAGCCGTTCTCAGAAACAAATCAATATAGTTATTTAGATACTTGGAGTAGTTGAAGAGTGCTCCCATCCTTTCCAATATTTCTCTTTTTGCTCTATTTATATGAAAGTGCTTGAGTATATCTTTTAATTTGTCTAGGAGAAGTAATTGATTAACAAAATAAAGCATTTTCGCCGGATCGTTGTGTTTAAAAATAATTTGACCCTATCCACTCTATTTTGTGCTTGAGTATATAGTTTCTTCATGGTATGAACTTGGCTTTGATACCATGAAGAAATTCATGGGCCTAACTCATCTCATAAAACCGGTTGTACAAGAGATGATTGTTCATTCCTTATAAACATGTTCAAGATTTTGTCCACAGGCAATGTGAGATTATTCTTCAATATAATGACCTAGGGAGAGTGCTTAGTCACATTTTTGCTATAACCCCAAAAAGACTAGCCAATTTGAAACCTCCCTAAAATCAACTAGTAAGTAGTCAATGTGGGACTTAGCCCCCATGACTACCTTTATAACCTACAAAACCTATGTGGGTTATTCATATTCCTAATATGGGACTGGGGTGTTATAAACTCCATATCTTAAATTCCAGACCTCCTCATCAGGACCTTGTCTTGGAGTGGTTTAGTATCACATGGTCTGTGGCTCTAGTGTTGAGGATCCATTTAGTAATGACTCAGGAAACCGCTAGCCACATCTACTCTATAACCCCAAGAGAACTAGTCAATTTGATATTTTCATAGAATTATTTATAAATAGCACCAATTGGCTACTTAATTGGTGAAACTGAGGAGAGTCTATGAAAGTTTCAAATTAACTATTTTTTTTTTGGGGGTTATAGCTTGATGTGGTCAATGCTTTCCCTGGCTCATTACACATTATCAGTCTTTTCTTTAAAATTAATGGGTTGTAATGTCCATCTACTCCAAAGGCATTTGTTGGAGCATAATAATGTTGAAAATACTTGATCAATCTACATGTGATTCAACTATTCAATGGTTGGAATAATTTTGTGAACGTGACTAGTTTTTTCTGGAAGACATTCCTGGATGACACTGCTGCTCTTGGATTACTTACATAGATATCCCCATTACTGATCCGCCTATTCCCTTGACATGTTACATGTTTCAGATGTACCAGTTCCCTCTGCATGTGCTATATTGGTATGCCTTTTCATGCTGCAGCACTATGGGACACATAATATCTCATTTATGTTTGCTCCAATTATCAGTATTTGGCTGTTATTTATAAGTGCAGTGGGCATATATAATATGTTTCATTGGAACAAAAAAATCATCCTTGCGATCTCCCCAGTATACATGTACAGATTTGTGCAAAATATTGGTGTTAAAAGTTGGAGATCTTTAGGCAGCATCATCCTATGTCTAGCAGGTTGGTTCTTGAGTTATGTTCTCATAATTTTGAGATTCCTATAACACTATGTGCTGGTTTCTTTCTATCATCAATTCTTTGGGTTCAATCATCTGCTGTACTTTTGCAGGATCAGAGGCCATGTTTGCAGATCTAGGTCATTTCTCCAAGAAATCAATCAAGGTAATCAAAATCACTCGTATTTGTCAATTCTAAAAGTATATATGACAGTTATAAAGAAATTGTGGATGATGACTACTGCAGATTGCTTTTGTCTGCCTGATTTATCCAGTCCTCATCGCATGCTATGCGGGTCAAGCTTCATATATGTCCAAAAACTTGCATGTTATAAATTTTAATCATCTAAGTGAATCTGTTCCTGGTAAGTACTTTACTTTGCTTTCATTTATTTGTTTATTATTTTCATTAATAAGATTTTATTTGACCAAGGAAAAGTACAATGATATATAGACAATAACTTTTCATCCATTCTCCTGGAAAATGCAAACTCAAAGCAAACAAAAAAATAAAGAGCTCAAATAATGCAGACAAAGAAATGATCCATTTTATATGTAGTTTTATGGCTTGAGAAGGTCTTTTCAATGGCTTTCCAGAGAAAATCTCGTTTCTTTCATCTTCCTTTGATACTTGAGAAAGTAGTTCCTCAGTGCTTTTATTTTGAATTGGTGGTTGCTTTATCTGCAAATTATATTTCTAATTCACGGAATACTTGGCAAGTCCAGCAGGAGCTATTCGCCATTTATTCGTTGCGTTATCCCTACTTGCCTCGGTTGTAGGAAGCCAAGCAACCATAACAGCCAGTTTCTCTGTTATAAACCAGTGCCTGTCACTTAATTGTTTTCCCAGGGTGAAAGTTATTCATACATCAGATAAGATACGTGGACAGGTCTATATTCCTGACGTCAACTGGTTACTGATGATCCTCAGCCTTACAGTCACAATTGTTTTCCGCAACATTGTGAAAATTGGTAATGCAACAGGTACTGATTCCTAACCATACCACATGATATTTTGTAGAACTTGATAAATTTGACTATAATTTTAGCATAGCAAAAGGATACTGATTAGATCTCTTACAGGATTGGCGGTAGTTTCTGGAATGCTTGTAACGACATGTCTTATGTCTCTTGTAATTGCTCTGTACTGGGAGAAGGGTCTGCTTCTATCCGCATGCTTTTTGATATTCTTTGGCTTCATCGAGATCACGTATCTGTCAGCCTGTATGTTGAATTTTCACAAAGGAGCTTGGTATCTTGTTTTCCTTTTGGCATTGTCCTTGACCGTCATGCTTGCATGGCATTATGGAACCAAGAAGAAGTACGAATTTGATTTAGAGAACAAGGTTTCAACAGAATGGCTTACAGAACTTAGCTCAGGCCTTGGAGTTTGCAGGGTGCCTGGAATTGGATTCATTTACACAGATATAGTAACTGGAATCCCATCTTTTTTCTCACACTTCATTGCCAATCTTCCTGCATTTCATCAGGTGCTGATTTTTGTTTCCTTCAAGTCTCTACCAGTGCCTTATGTCCCCCCAAGTCAAAGGTATCTTATAGGAAGGGTAGGACCTAAAGATTACAAAATATATCGTTGCATTGTGAGACATGGGTACCGTGATCACATTAAGGACACTGATGACTTCGAGGAAGAGATTATTCGTTCCATTGGAGAATTCATTGCCATTGAAGAAAATGATCTTGAATCCCTGAATTCCCAGGAAGGCAGAATGATTGTTATTGGAAAGCCACTGCCAGATGGGAATGGCTTGGTTCCACTAAATGATACCAACTCATATGAAGGTTCTGCAAACTTTGAAAACAATGACTCTCAGATCACAAGTACATTGGTTCCTTCATTAGAGAGCAGCTGTGCTCCTGTAAACATGAAAAAGGTCAGGTTCATGTTGCCTCCAAATAGTCCAAAAATGCAGGTATCTGTGAGGAAGGAGTTACAAGAGCTAATTGATGCAAGGGAAAGTGGTACTGCATATGTCCTGGGACAGTCACATTTAGCATTGCGTCAAGGCTCAAACTTTCTAAAGCGGTTCTTGGTCAAGACATACATTTTTTGTGACAAAAACTGCCGAGAACCTCCGGTGGCCCTGAACATTCCTCATGCTGCTCTTGTAGAGGTTGGTATGGTCTACACAATATAAACTTGTACATCATTGTAATGGAGTTTATTACAGCAAAGGAAATGAGGGTAAAATTTGTTGAAGACAAAAAAAGAGTGATAGAAGCAAAGAAAAAGAACATAGTGGTTTGAGTTGTAAGTCCAATATAGTCTAGATAAAGGAGTTCAAAGGAAACAGAAAACAGTAAACAAAAAGCAAATATTTTTGCTAAAATTTGATTATATTGATGGTAACCAACCACTAAATCAATTGCTTCTGGTGTCATCTTTTCTCTGTTTTTTTCTTTTTGGTAATTGTTGATATAGCAAGTATGGAAGGATGGAGAAAATTGAAACTGCAGGGCTACAGCCTACTTGGGCTTCGGCTCACTTGGAATTTTATGTACAGTAGGAAATGGAATTGGACAAGAAAAGGTCTTGTTTTTCGGATTTTTTTTTTTTTTTTTGTTTTTCGAAAATTACTAACAGAGTTTATATAACTTATAAATTTACGTCATATGTATATATATATATTTATATACTCTGAAAGAATGCTCTCAATTGGTCGGTAGCAAGGAATTTTTCAGAACATCCAGGCTAGACAGAAGTGCTTATAATGCACAAAGGCCTACTAATGTATATGGTAGACATCTGACCATAGTAGAGTACAGAGGCGGTGGAAGGAGAAGTCTCATCATCATCCCTGAAGAAATGGAAGGTAAAGGTTGGAAGAAGATGGCAATGGGGCTTCGTGCGATGTATGGCAGTATGGGTAAAATCAAAGGGAAGGAACGGAGGGTGGGTTGATACTCTTAACAACAACTATGCACAAAAGTTACACGTGGGGAAGCTACCCCTGTATCGTACGCAGAGGCAATTTCAGGCTCTGCAACAGCAATTAAAGGTGTTGCCGGGAGAACAATGGAGATATCTAGAAGAGTAGGGTTGTCGAACCAGGGAAAGAAGGACGGTATGGGTATTTTGAAGGAGATAGAAGTTACCGTTAACGAGAAGGGTAGAGAGAAGAAGTCTGATGCGCCAAAAACTAGAGGAGTTTACTCAAGAAGCGATGGTGGCTCTTTGTTCAAGGAGCGCGTTGCAGAGAAAATTTTGATACAAAGCATCAAAAGATGAGTCGAGAGCATTGGCATTGGACTAGACTAGTGCAAGTCTAAACTTTAACTATATGTGAGAAAAAGCCTCCACATTGGACTAGCCAATGCTCCAAAGCTCAAGACTTGAGTTACAGTAAAAATAGAAGACTAACCAATATTGACTAGTCACTGTTCACATGCAAAATATTATTTTATGATTTTCAGACCCGCGTATACCCTCATTCCTTCATTCTTTTCTCTCTCTTCAGACTCGCGTATACCCTCGTTCGTCCCTCCTCTTCTTCCGTTTTTCTTCCTTTCGTTGATTCTCTCCCTCTTCTCCCTATTTTTCTTCCTCGATCGATTCTCTCCCTCTTCTCTCCATTTTCTTCCCTCTTTTTCCTCCACCAAATTTCCTCCGTTTTTGTGGGTGTCAGTTTATGGGTGTCAAACTCGCGCATCTTCTTCAACAGGCTTCGACTCATGGATGGTATGCAGTATGCAGTTCTTCATCTATTTATTTGGTTTCACCTGATCTATGCATGTATGCATTTCATGGTTTCACCAAGTCTTGAATGCGGTGGTTCTCTATACGTGGTTGTCGGCACTCTGTTTCCTCGCGTCGTCGTCTTGCTGAAGTTCCACCAACAATAGCCCCCACACTCTTTGTCTCTCGGTTTCTCTCGGTGTCGTAAGTCCTCTGTTCCGCTTCCCTCTCCCTCTTTCTTTCCATCACTCAGTCTGAATGTAAAATAATATAATATAATATAATATTATTATTTTGACTTTAAGATGGCTAATCCAATGTGGATTTACCTAGCCAAAAGTTGAGATTATAGCCAAACTTTGGACTTGACAATGGCTAGGTCATTGCCAATGCTCTAATAGAATTATGGGAGAGGGTCATTTGTTTAATCCATAGGATAAACTAGGTTATGGCCTTGGGCTAGGGTCATGAAAGACAAGTGGCTTGTTTTGAGTCTCCTAAGACCATGAGATCAATTGTGGGCCTAGGAGAAATACATAAAACGTGGGTTGAGAAAGTGAAGATGAAGTTTCATGACCAAACATTCGAGTCGCTGTCTTTGGAATTGGGTCATCCTCTTGAGCTACAACCAAATCATTGTAGCCAAAGTTACTCCAGATAGAGACTGCATAGAAATGATCAACCGGGGAAAGCGAGAAGTGGCTGATATCCAGGCCGACGATGTGGTGGTTCTAGTGCCGACAACAAGACCAACAAACGCTCGGATGGTTTTCAAAGTAGAAATGGTCGTCTGGCATATCAAAATCAATGAGAACACTTTTGCTTCACCCTAGAAAGTGTTATTCCTAGAAAAGCCCAAGCTTTCTTCAACCAGTGGATGGGATCTACGAAGAGTGTATTATGGAGGAGGAAGAAATTCCAGATAATGCGATGGTAGAATTTGACTTGGTTGGGGTTGGGTGAGAGTATTTGCAAGTATTATGGGTGTAATCGGTCTGGTCTGGTCCGGTCTAGGGAGGGGAGGTCACGGATCGAAAATTTCGGTCCACCCTTTTTCCCGACTAAACTGGACCAAAATGATTATCCCTATAGACCGGATCAGACTGGTAGTTATCGATCCAGTCAGTCCAATTGGTCCGATTTGGACCATATGAGCTAGGAGCATTTTTCCCTCTTTTCTTTTTTGTTAGATAAATTAATACAAAAACTAATAAAATTAAAATTAAGTAAGCTTTTTAATGTGGATTATGTAACTAAATCATTAATTATAACTATATTTATCATGTTAATAGTTACTGACTTAGTATTTAAGATTATGTAAATTGCATTATGGTGTTTAATGCATAATGACCTATATTAAAATTTTAATATTTTATATATGGTTAATGACTAATTATAATTGACCATAGATACTTCATACCTGCTTGCAACTTAGGTATCTTACAAAAAATCTACTTAATTACTTTAGTTAGGTGTAGATATTAGAATATGTATGTTTGCACATAATATTATGAATTTATGATTGATCATGCTTCATATAATATATTACCCTAGGACCAGAACGATTCTTGAAATTTCCCATCTATTAGAACTGAAACCGACCAAACCCCATTTTGGTCAAGTTTGGACCATTTGGTTCAGTCGCCTTTTTGGTCTGGGCTGAAAAATCCCTGCATAGCCTAATAGCTAAATTGATATTTGTAGCAATAGTTTCTGGAATCTGGCGTGAGAGAAACGCTAGAATGTTTCAGGGTGCACCCTGAGCAGGTGTTGTATCATGACTTAGACAAGTTGGGTGAGGCACAAGTAAGTCCTTTGGTCAGTAAAGATGTTTAGGGACAAATATGTTTCGTTGTTTTCTCTACACCCAAGCAACAATAGCAACACCCAAGTCTTATATTGGCTATTACACAAGGTAAATGAGCTTCAACATTATGTGGGGATCTTGTGTAAAGGTTTTGAGGACCAATTAATATCCCTCCTTGTAGCTATAGAGGCTAGATAGACCCATTTTAGCTCACCTAATGACCTTAATTCAACTAAGAATAGAGCTAGCAAATTAAAAAAGGCTTGACTAAAAAGTCAATGACGAGGCAAGAGAGAGGAGCTCTAACTATAGAAGACCAAAGGGAAGGGCAATGGATTTTGTTTTGTTAAACCAAAAATTGTTTCATTTAATGTAAGGGGGTTGAATGAGAAGGGAAAGAACATCAAAGTTAGAAATGAACTACATAAATGGAGAGTGGACATTGTAGTTTGTAAGAAATAAAGCCGAAATTTATTCCCCATTGCATTTTTAGGAGTTTGTGGGGGTTGTAATCAAATGAGGTGACATTAATTTCCATCTAATGGAGCATCAGGTGACATTTTAGTGATGTGGGATAGAAGAGTGGTGGAAATAATGGAGGATTGCTCGAGAGACTTTACAGTGGCTTGCTTGCTTAAGAATATTGTGGATGTATATTAGTGGGTTTTTCGTTGGAGTCCGTTGTCCAAACTAGATCGCACTAGAAGTGTATTTTGGGATGGGTTGGCAGGACTAAGCAGTAGGGACTTAACTTGGTGTATAGGTGGCAACTTCAACATCACATGGTTCTCGAGTGAAATATCGGGTGGCTCTAGTTTTAACTCAGTGATGGTAGATTTCTCTAACTTCATCTCTGAACGAGATCATTTGCTGGATATTCCTCTTCCAGGTAGCGTTTTCAAGCAATCGAGAACACCCCTCTTGGTCAAGGATTGATAGATTTATAGTGTCATTGGAATAGGAGACACATTATCCAAATCTTATTTAAAAGAGACTTCCCTGGTTGGGTTCAGATCACTTTCCTATCCTCCTTGACTGTGGAGGTCTCCATAGAAGCCCTAGGTGCTTCAAGTTTGAGAATATGTGGTTGAAGTTAGAAAGATTTCTCAATAGAGTTTGACAGTGGTGGTTTTCTTATCAATTATATCAAACCCAAGTTATATCTTGGCTTGCAAATTGAAGTCCCTGAAGAAAGATTTGAAGGTGTGGAATGAGCACGTGTTTGGTGATGTGAGAGGTAAAAAGAATACTCTCTTTGAGGAACTCAGGGGTTTGGAGGGAGTGGAAGAGAAGAGAGGGTTATCTAAAGCGAAGAAAAGGTTTGTAAAACCAACGGACATTGAAAGGGTCTCTCAATTGTAAGAAATATCTTGGAGACAAAAATTAAGAGCACTATGGTGAAGGAAGGAGATAGATGCATCGTTTTTCCACTGGGTGGCTAACTCACATAGGAGAAACAATGCCATAGAGACATTGATGATTGATGGGGTGGTTTCCTCCAACCAAACCGAGATCACAAATTGCATTGTCAACTACTATGAGAATGTGCTCTCGAAAAACTTTTCTTGGAAACCAAGATTAGATTGGTTTACCTTTGACGTTATTAGTTCACAGGAAGTAGGCTAGCTCGAAAGGCCATATGAAGAGACAGAGATTAGAGAAGTATTAGAAAGCATGGTGGGTAACAAAGCTCTAGGCCCAGATAGCTTCTCTATGGCTATTTTCCAAATATGTTGTGAAGTGCTTAAAGAAGACATAATGAAGGTATTTCATGAGTTTCGTGAAAATGGGAAGTATGACAAAAATACTTAAAGCAACTTTTATTGTGCTCATTCGAAAAAAATACTTGATGTTGAAGAGGTAAAAGATTATTTTCTCAATAGCTTGGTAAGCGGGATGTACAAGATCCTCTCCAAGCTTTTGGCAAATAAATTGAGTAAGGTGATGGAAGTTAATATCAAAGCCTCAAAATGCCTTTGTTGAACGTAGGCAAATTCTTGACTTGGTGCTTATTGCCAACTAATACTTGGATTGCAGATTCAAGTCGGGAAATCCGGGGCTTTTGTGCAAGCCGGATATGGGAAAAAACTTATAATCATGTCAATTGAAGATTCTTGCTATACATGCTAGATATATGTGGTTTTGGTAAGTAATGGTGTATGTGGATCCATCATTGTAATTCTATGGCTTGTTTCTCTATATTGGTGAATGACACGCTAAAATGCTTCCTTAAAACTTCACGAGGCTTGATACAAGATGACCCTCTATCTTTGTTACTTTTCATTTTGTGATTGAATCATTTAGCAAGTTGATCTCAGACGTCGTGGAGGGTGGGTCATATCTAGGTTCTCAATGGGGGAGGCCAATACTAGCACTCTCAACATATCCCATCTATAATTCGCTGATGATACCATAATATTTTGTGGGGCTAGACATGATCAAATTCGAGCTTGTAGAGCTTTCCTTTTATGCTTTGAAGTCGTATTAGGGTTGATGGTAAACTTGGCCAAATCATAAGTAGTTTCAGTGAAGGATGTTCCTAATGTGGAGAGTATGGTTTCCATTTGGATGCAAGATATTTTAGCTACCTATAAAATATCTTGGCATCCCATTGGATGCTCCACTCGAATAAATACTTATTTGGGATAATGTTCTAAAAAAAATAGAGTGGAAATTGGCTAGTTGGAAAAAGACGTACTTATCCAAAGGTGGTAGAGTCACCCTATTCAAAAGTACTTTTTCCAACTTGCTAACACACTTCCTATGATCATTTCTACTCCCTACAAAGGTGGCTCATTGCATAGAGAAACTCTAACCTTCTTGGGTGTGTGTTGTGGGGTCGGGTAGGGGGGGGGGGGAACTAGTTCAAATTTCACTTGGTGAAATGGGCTACAATATGCTCTCCTATTCAAGAAGGAGGGTTGAGTATTCAGAACATACAATTTTTTTTCACCAAAGCCTTGCTTGACAATGGCTATGGCATGGTGAACTGTGGGGAGGATGGTGTTCCAATGATGTGAGCGAGCCTTATGGAATGGGGCTATGAAAGCATATAATAAGAGGTTGGGAAACATATTCAAGATATATCTTCTTTACGGACGGGGATGGATCCAAAATTAAAATTTTAGCACGATGTATGGTTTGAGGACAGACCACTCAAGGAAACTTATCCACAAGTTTATGGTATATCAAGAATGGAAGAAGTCTCGATTGTGGACCTCTTAACATTCTCAAATGGTATTTACTAGTGGAATGTTATATTCCTCATAAATGCACAAGATTGAGAAATTGATGTGAGCCTTATGGTGTGGGCTATGAAAGCATATAATAAGAGGTTGGTATACATATTCAAGATATATCCTCTTTACATAAGGTGATGGATCCAAAATTAAAGCACGATGTATGGTTTGGCGATAGAGCACTCAAGGAAACTTATCCACAAGTTTATGGTATAGCAAGAATGAAAGAAGTCTCGATTGTGGACCTCTTATTACTCTCAAATGGTATTTCTTAGTGAAATGTTATATTCCTCATAAATGCACAAGATTGAGAAATTGACGTTTTTTTGAAGCTCTAAGACTTAGTGTACTCCACTCATTTGTCGGGGGAGCAGTTGAAGACAAGATCTGTTGGTGCCTCTTTAAGAAAGGGAAGTTCATAGTTCACTCTTTCTAACAAGCCATTGTATTAATGCATAATGCAAATATATTTTCATGAAAGAGTATTTGGAAAACTAGCGCACCCCAAAGGTAAACATTTTTGTATGGACGACTTCCTTGGGGAAGATCCTCACTCTAGACAATCTAATGAAAAGTTGAATCATAGTTATGGATTGGTGTTATACGTGCAAAAAGAGTGGAGAGTTGGTTAACCATCTACTTCTTCATTATGAGATTATGGGGACATTGTAGAATGAAGTCTTTACTCATATGAGATTAGTTTGGGTGATGCCGAGACGGGTAATTGACCTCCGTGGAGAGACTTTCAGGGTAACTCTCAAATTGCATCAATATGGAAGATGATTCCCTTATGTTTATGGTGGTGTATTAATTGGAGGAAGAGGAATAAAAGATATTTTGAAGAAGAGCGGTCAATGGTTGACCTTAGAAATCTATTTTTCAATACTTTATTAATCTATTGGTCGATTGTAATTGATTTTCATGACATGACTTTTCAGACTTCCTTGTATCACTATACTAGGACGATTAGTTGTTGCTCTTGTATATATCATGTATACTTGGACTCTTACCATCTAAAAAATTAAAGCACTAAAATGAAATATAATATTTAATTTAAACTTAACAAACATTTAATTGATAACACAAATATTATGAAATGGACTAATTAAAAGACAGCNTTTAATATAGTTATACACAATCAAAGTATTTTGATTGAATTTAATAATTATCATATTTCATTTGGCAATCATCTAAAAAATAACTGGAGTAGCTATGATGCCTAAGCTAGGCTTACTAACCCAGGATTATATAAAGAAATGGCATTCTGTTAGAAATATGATTAGCACGCTTCTCCTGCAAAAGTACTACTTTGCGAGAAGATATTGTGACATCACATCACATCTGACTCTATTAGGACTCCCATACTTTAATTGCAACCCTGAAACAAAATCATATGCAGAATAAAATTAACAATCAAGCATACTGTTCAGACTGAGTTATTCAGGTTGGAAGATCCCATATACATACAGCTAACACAATTGGTTCCTCGATTGACGGACATTGGCTCTGCTGTGTTTATTTATTGTTAAATATAAAGATATTTGCATTATAGACTGTTAGATATGTAGAATTTCAATGCTTCTCATAAATTTTTTGTTTTCACTGAGATCTGTGTTTCTAATTGGATGAACAGAGGATGGCATGGAAGCGTATACTTCTTTTCTCATTTCAAAGCCTTGGAGTAATTTACGGTCAAATAAGTACTGCTCCCCTGTATGTCTTTGGGACAATTTGGGCACAAGATATCAAATCAGAGGACAATGTATATGAGCTCTTCTCGTTTATTTTCTGGACAATGACCATCATTTCTTTACTGAAGTATTCCTATATAGTACTAATGGCTGATGATGATGGAGAGGGTAATTTCTCTTTACAGCCAGAAAATATTTTTATAGGATTTTCTTCAAGGATGATTCACACAGCAAATCACTGCAGGTGGTACTTTTGCTCTGTACTCACTATTATGCAGGCATGCGAAAGTAGGTCTGCTCCCAATTGACAGAAGTGCAAATGAGGCTATGAATTATGAGGCAGGAAGCCCTTTTGAGGTCAAGGTGGAATCAAGGGCAAGAAGGGCCATTGCGAAACATAAAAGTAGTCAATATTTGGTGTTGTTCTTGGCTCTTCTTGGTTCTTGCATGACAATTGGTGTTGGGGTGCTTACCCCGGCTCTTTCTGGTTGGCTGTTCACATAACCTTCTTAGTCTTATTGGCATAATGACTTAATTCACTTTCTGCTACCAATTTCTTTCTTATATAATAAATTTCATATGGGTTGAATTAATTTGTTTTTCTTTCTTTCTGCTTTCTCAGTGTTCTCAGCTTCATCAGGTGTGCAAAGATCATTGTCGGATATGACATATAAATGTAAGAATTAGTAGTAGGATTGAATACGAAAAAAGGGAATACTGTTCTTTAGCATTTAATAGTAATGTCAGCAAAAATTAGTTTCAATTTACATTTACCTTGTGGTTTTCCAGTTTTTTCTTCACAAAGTACACAGAAGTCTGTCTCAAGAGCTTTAGAAAGATGTAAGTACCCTACCATGTAAGTAAATTATTTAAAATAAAAACACTGTCTGTATATTTCAAACTTCTTCTTAACTGAATATTTTATTGTATATGTGTTTCCTGTAAGATATGCGCTGACTTTGATAAGATTTTGATATTTTGTTCTATGACAGCTCAATTGTAATTTTGCAAGACTTTCTTGGAAATGTACAGTGAAGTAAGAGAGGAAAAAACTATCTGATTACATGATGCACTGAATGTTTGAAGGGATGCATGTATATGCACATAAATACCAATACATCAAATGTTTCACCATATATTATAAAAAAATGCTAGGCCTTCAAAGCAAATCAGAAAAAACTATTTTAAAATCTGATATGACTTGATGTAGTATGCCATACTACAAATTTTTTTTTTTTTCTAAAGTAGATTTGATGTGTTATATCAAACCACGCTAATTGTAAGCTTCATTTTTTCAATTCTCTTGATCAGCCTATAATTTCTCTATATTATATACACCTGTAAACACCATTGTTTTAACCTGATTTTGCGAAGACTACATAGGGATTGCAAAATCCTGGTGATGAGTATTTTTATGCTTCTATACATGGGATTGACTAGATTGCTGCACATTTATAAAACTTTAGGAGGAGAGGGTGAAAGCAAGTTGAGGTTGCCTTAAAAAAGAGCATTGAGAAATTATCAAGAGAATGGTGGATGCCTTGGAAAGAAGTTCACATGCCCCTCTATTTTCTCTCTCTATTATTTTCAGTTGGTATTGGAAGCAAAGGATATCTTATCCAGGGTGTTCCACATGGTCAGATCTGGTTTCAATGCCATGAAGTGATATCCATAATAAAATGGTCTTAGAACTGTTGATTGATGTCTTGGGGCTACAGACATTTGTCTCACTGAGTTATATGGCATATGCTTTTTGAGCATTCTCTGAAGCACCTGCAATTTACTCTCGTTTTGTGGACCTCACTTAGGTTATTGACACATGGAAAGTGCCAAATTTCTTCTTCAAATATACCCTTGGTATGCCATACTTTATGGTATATTAATGCTCTTCTTCCTTCCATATGAAAAATGTGTGGTGTTGATGCCTTATTTTTATCCATTTTCTCAAATTGTATTTGATTCAATCCAGTCTTGCAACTTTTGTAGCAATCTCATTAAGTTGTATCAACATTGATGATACCCTTTTTTCCTCAGCCTTTGACAAATCTGTTCTGAGTCATTTTTTTTCTTGGCCTACCTGGTTCCCTTCTGCTTTACATGAAAGTGTGTGAAGGGTAAATTTTCCTTTTCCCATACAAGCATCTGCTTATAAGTAGACAAAGTTCTTAAAGGAGCAACCACCTTTATTGATCTAGCCGTTCTCAGAAACAAATCAAGATAGTTATTTAGATACTTGGAGTAGTTGAAGAGTGCTCCCATCCTTACCAATATTTATCTTTTTGCTCTATTTATATGAAAGTGCTTGAGTATATCTTTTAATTTGTCTAGGAGAAGTAATTGATTAACAAAATAAAGCATTTTCGCCGGATCGTTGTGTTTAAAAATAATTTGACCCTATCCACTCTATTCTGTGCTTGAGTATATAGTTTCTTCATGGTATGAACTTGGCTTTGATACCATGAAGAAATTCATGAGCCTAACTCATCTCATAAAACCGGTTGTACAAGAGATGATTGTTCATTCCTTATAAACATGTTCAAGACCTTGTCCATAGGCAATGTGAGATTATTCTTCAATATAATGACCTAGGGAAAGTGCTTAGTCACATTTGTGCTATAACCCCAAAAAGACTAGCCAATTTGAAACCTCCCTAAAATCAACTAGTAGTCAACGTGGGACTTAGCCCCCATGACTACCTTTATAACCTACAAAACCTATGTGGTTATTCATATTCCTAATATGGGACTGGGGTGTTATAAACTCCATATCTTAAATTCCAGACCTCCTCATCAGGACCTTGTCTTGGAGTGGTTTAGTATCACATGGTCTGTGGCTCTAGTGTTGAGGATCCATTTAGTAATGACTCAGGAAACCGCTAGCCACATCTAGTCTATAACCCCAAGAGAACTAGTCAATTTGAAATTTTCATAGAATTATTTATAAATAGCACCAATTGGCTACTTAATTGGTGAAACTGAGGAGAGTCTATGAAAGTTTCAAATTAACTAGTCTTTTTGGGGTTATAGCTTGATGTGGCCAATGCTTTCCCTGGGTCATTACACATTATCAGTCTTTTCTTTAAAATTAATGGGTTGTAATGTCCATCTACTCCAAAGGCATTTGTTGGAGCATAATAATGTTGAAAATACTTGATCAATCTACATGTGATTCAACTATTCAATGGTTGGAATAATTTTGTGAACGTGACTAGTTTTTTCTGGAAGACATTCCTGGATGACACTGCTGCTCTTCGATTACTTACATAAATATCCCCATTACTGATCCGCCTATTCCCTTGACATGTTACATGTTTCAGATGTACCAGTTCCCTCTGCATGTGCTATATTGGTATGCCTTTTCATGCTGCAGCACTATGGGACACATAATATCTCGTTTATGTTTGCTCCAATTATCAGTATTTGGCTGTTATTTATAAGTGCAGTGGGCATATATAATATGTTTTATTGGAACAAAAAAATCATCCTTGCAATCTCCCCAGTATACATGTACAGATTTGTGCAAAATATTGGTGTTAAAAGTTGGAGATCTTTAGGCAGCATCATCCTATGTCTAGCAGGTTGGTTCTTGAGTTATGTTCTCATAATTTTGAGATTCCTATAACACTATGTGCTGGTTTCTTTCTATCATCAATTCTTTGGGTTCAATCATCTGCTGTACTTTTGCAGGATCAGAGGCCATGTTTGCAGATCTAGGTCATTTCTCCAAGAAATCAATCAAGGTAATCAAAATCACTCGTATTTGTCAATTCTAAAAGTATATATGACAGTTATAAAGAAATTGTGGATGATGATTACTGCAGATTGCTTTTGTCTGCCTGATTTATCCAGTTCTCATTGCATGCTATGCGGGTCAAGCTTCATATATGTCCAAAAACTTGCATGTTATAAATTTTAATCATCTAAGTGAATCTGTTCCTGGTAAGTACTTTACTTTGCTTTCATTTATTTGTTTATTATTTTCATTAATAAGATTTTATTTGACCAAGGAAAAGTACAATGATATATAGACAATAACTTTTCATCCATTCTCCTGGAAAATGCAAACTCAAAGCAAAACAAAAAAATAAAGAGCTCAAATGAATGCAGACAAAGAAATGATCCATTTTATATGTAGTTTTATGGCTTGAGAAGGTCTTTTCAATGGCTTTCCAGAGCAAATCTCGTTTCTTTCATCTTCCTTTGATACTTGAGAAAGTAGTTCCTCAGTGCTTTTATTTTGAATTGGTGGTTGCTTTATGTGCAAATTATATTTCTAATTCACGGAATACTTGGCAAGTCCAGCAGGAGCTATTCGCCATTTATTCGTTGCGTTATCCCTACTTGCCTCGGTTGTAGGAAGCCAAGCAACCATAACAGCCAGTTTCTCTGTTATAAACCAGTGCCTGTCACTTAATTGTTTTCCCAGGGTGAAAGTTATTCATACATCAGATAAGATACGTGGACAGGTCTATATTCCTGACGTCAACTGGTTACTGATGATCCTCAGCCTTACAGTCACAATTGTTTTCCGCAACATTGTGAAAATTGGTAATGCAACAGGTACTGATTCCTAACCATACCACATGATATTTTGTAGAACTTGATAAATTTGACTATAATTTTAGCATAGCAAAAGGATACTGATTAGATCTCTTACAGGATTGGCGGTAGTTTCTGCAATGCTTGTAACGACATGTCTTATGTCTCTTGTAATTGCTCTGTACTGGGAGAAGGGTCTGCTTCTATCCGCATGCTTTTTGATATTCTTTGGCTTCATCGAGATCACGTATCTGTCAGCCTGTATGTTGAATTTTCACAAAGGAGCTTGGTATCTTGTTTTCCTTTTGGCATTGTCCTTGACCGTCATGCTTGCATGGCATTATGGAACCAAGAAGAAGTACGAAGTTGATTTAGAGAACAAGGTTTCAACAGAATGGCTTACAGAACTTAGCTTAGGCCTTGGAGTTTGCAGGGTGCCTGGAATTGGCTTCATTTACACAGATATAGTAACTGGAATCCCATCCTTTTTCTCACACTTCATTGCCAATCTTCCTGCATTTCATCAGGTGCTGATTTTTGTTTCCTTCAAGTCTCTACCAGTGCCTTATGTCCCCCCGAGTCGAAGGTATCTTATAGGAAGGGTAGGACCTAAAGATTACAAAATATATCGTTGCATTGTGAGACATGGGTACCGTGATCACATTAAGGACACTGATGACTTCGAGGAAGAGATTATTCGTTCCATTGGAGAATTCATTGCCATTGAAGAAAATGATCTTGAATCCCTGAATTCCCAGGAAGGCAGAATGATTGTTATTGGAAAGCCACTGCCAGATGGGAATGCCTTGGTTCCACTAAATGATACCAACTCATATGAAGGTTCTGCAAACTTTGAAAACAATGACTCTCAGATCACAAGTACATTGGTTCCTTCATTAGAGAGCAGCTGTGCTCCTGTAAACAGGAAAAAGGTCAGGTTCATGTTGCCTCCAAATAGTCCAAAACTGCAGGTATCTGTGAGGAAGGAGTTACAAGAGCTAATTGATGCAAGGGAAAGTGGTACTGCATATGTCCTGGGACAGTCACATTTAGCATTGCGTCAAGGCTCAAACTTTCTAAAGCGGTTCTTGATCAAGACATACATTTTTTGTGACAAAAACTGCCGAGAACCTCCAGTGGCCCTGAACATTCCTCATGCTGCTCTTGTAGAGGTTGGTATGGTCTACACAATATAAACTTGTACATCATTGTAATGGAGTTTATTACAGCAAAGGAAATGAGGGTAAAATTTGCTGAAGACAAAAAAAGAGTGATAGAAGCAAAGAAAAAGAACATAGTGGTTTAAGTTGTAAGTCCAATATAGTCTAGATAAAGGAGTTCAAAGGAAACAGAAAACAGTAAACTAAAAGCAAATATTTTTGCTAAAATTTGATTATATTGATGGTAACCAACCACTAAATCAATTGCTTCTGGTGTCATCTTTTCTCTGTTTTTTTCTTTTTGGTAATTGTTGATATAGCAAGTATGGAAGGATGGAGAAAATTGAAACTGCAGGGCTACAGCCTACTTGGGCTTCGGCTCACTTGGAATTTTATGTACAGTAGGAAATGGAATTGAACAAGAAAAGGTATTGTTTTTCGGATTTTTTTTTTTTTTTTGGAAATTACTAACAGAGTTTATATAACTTATAAATTTACGTCATATGTGTATATATATATTTATTTATATACTCTGAAAGAATGCTCTCAATTGGACGGTAGCAAGGAATTTATCAGAACATCCAGTCTAGACAGAAGTGCTTATATTGCACAAAGGCCCACTAATGTATATGGTAGACATCTGACCATAGTAGAGTACAGAGGCGGTGGAAGGAGAAGTCTCATCATCATCCCTGAAGAAATGGAAGGTAAAGGTTGGAAGAAGATGGCAATGGCGCTTCGTGCGATGTATGGCAGTATGGGTAAAATCAAAGGGAAGGAACGGAGGGGGGGTTGATAGTTGATACTCTTAATAACAACTATGCACAAAAGTTACACGTGGGGAAGCTACCCCTGTATCGTACGCAGAGGCAATTTCATGCTCTGCAACAGCAATTAAAGGTGTTGCCGGGAAAACAATGGAGATATCTAGAAGAGTAGGGTTGTCGAACCAGGGAAAGAAGGGCGGTATGGGTATTTTGAAGGAGAAATAAGTTACCGTTAACGAGAAGAGTAGAGAGAAGAAGTCTGATGCGCCAAAAACTAGAGGAGTTTACGCAAGAAGCGATGGTGGGTCTTTGTTCAAGGAGCGCGTTGCAGAGAAAATTTCCATACAAAGCATCAAAGATGAGCCGAGAGCGTTGTCATTGGACTAGACTAGTGCAAGTCTAAACTTTAACTATACGTGAGAAAAAGCCTCTACGTTGGACTAGCCAATGCTCCAAAGCTCAAGACTTGAGTTACCGTAAAAATAGAAGACTAACCAATATTGACGAGTCACTGTTCACATGCAAATTGTAAAACCCGCGGACATTGAAAGGGTCTCTCAATTGTAAGAAATATCTTGGAGACAAAAATTAAGAGCACTATGGTGAGGAAGGAGATAGATGCATCCTTTTTCCACTGGGTGGCCAACTCACATAGGAGAAACAATGCCATAGAGACATTGACGATTGATGGGGTGGTTTCCTCCAACCAAACCGAGGTCACAAATTGCATTGTCAACTATTATGAGAATGTGCTCTCTAAAAATTTTTCTTGGAAACCAAGATTAGATTGGTTTACCTTTGAAGTTATTGGTTCACAAGAAGTAGGCTAGCTCAAAAGGCCATATGAAGAGACAGAGATTAGGGAAGTATTAAAAAGCATGGTGGGTAACAAAGCTCTAGGCCCAGATGGCTTCTCTATGGCTATTTTTCAAATATGTTGTGAAGTGCTTAAAGAAGACATAATGAAGGTATTTCATGAGTTTCATGAAAATGGGAAGTATGACAAAAATACTTAAAGCAACTTTTATTGTGCTCATTCGAAAAAAAACTTGATATTGAAGAGGTAAAAGATTATTTTCTCAATAGCTTGGTAAGTGGGATGTACAAGATCCTCTCCAAGCTTTTGGCAAATAAACTGAGTAAGGTGATGGAAGTTAATATCAAAGCCTCAAAATGACTTTATCAAACGTAGGCAAATTCTTGACTTGGTGCTTATTGCCAACTAATACTTGGATTGTAGATTCAAGTCGGGAAATCCGGGGCTTTTGTGCAAGCCGGATATGGGAAAAAACTTTTAATCATGTCAATTGAAGATTCTTGCTATACATGTTGGATATATGTGGTTTTGGTAAGTAATGGTGTATGTGGATCCATCATTGTAATTCTACGGATTGCTTCTCTATATTGGTGAATGACATGCTAAAATGCTTCCTTAAAACTTCACAAGGTTTGATACAAGATGACCCTATATCTTTGTTTCTTTTCATTTTGTGATTGAATCATTTAGCAAGATGATCTTAGACGTCGTGGAGGGTGGGTCATATCTAGGTTCTCAATAGGGGAGGCAAATACTAGCACTCTCAACATATCCCATCTATTATTCGCTGATGATACCATAATATTTTGTGGGGCTAGACATGATCAAATTTGAGCTTGTAGAGCTTTCCTTTTATACTTTGAAGCCGTGTTAGGGTTGATGGTGAACTTGGCCAAATCATAAGTAGTTTCAGTGAAGGATGTTCCTAATGTGGAGAGTATGGTTTCCATTTGGATGCAAGATATTTTAGCTACCTATAAAATATCTTGGCATCCCATTGGATGCTCCACTCGAATAAATATTTATTTGGGATAATGTTCTAGAAAAAATAGAGTGGAAATTGGCTAGTTGGAAAAAGACGTACTTATCCAAAGGTGGTAGAGTCACCCTATTCAAAAGTACTCTTTCCAATTTGCTAACACACTTCCTATGATCATTTCTACTCCATACAAAAGTGGCTCATTGCATAGAGAAACTCTAACCTTCTTGGGTGTGTGTTGTTGTTTGGGGCGGGGGCGGGGTGAAACTAGTTCAAATTTCACTTGGTGAAATGGGCTACAATATGCTCTCCTATTCAAGGAGGGTTGAGTATTCAAAACATACAATTTTTTTTTCAGCAAAGCCTTGCTTGACAATGGCTATGACATGGTGAACTATGGGGAGAATGGTGTTCCAATGATGGTATGGGGCTATGAAAGCATATAATAAGAGGTTGGGAAACATATTCAAGATATATCTTTTTACAGACGGGGATGGATCCAAAATTAAAATTTTAGCACGATGTACAGTTTGACGACAGACCACTCAAGGAAACTTATCCACAAGTTTATGGTATAGCAAGAATGAAAGAAGTCTCGATTGTGGACCTCTTAACACTCTCAAATGGTATTTACTAGTGGAATGTTATATTCCTCATAAATGCACAAGATTGAGAAATTGATGTGAGCCTTATGGTGTGGGGCTATGAAAGCATATAATAAGAGGTTGGTATACATATTCAAGATATATCCTCTTTACAGAAGGTGATGGATCCAAAATTAAAGCATGATGTATGGTTTGGCGATAGAGCACTCAAGGAAACTTATCCACAAGTTTATGGTATAGCAAGAATGAAAGAAGTCTCGATTGTAGACCTCTTATTACTCTGAAATGGTATTTCTTAGTGAAATGTTATATTCCTCATAAATGCACAAGATTGAGAAATTGAAGTTTTTTCGAAGTTCTAAGACTTAGTGTACTCCACTCATTTGTCGGGGGAGTAGCTGAAGACAAGATCTGTTGGTGCCTCTTTAAGAAAGGGAAGTTCATAGTTCACTCTTTCTAACAAGCCATTGTATTAATGCATAATGCAAATATATTTTCATGAAAGAGTATTTGGAAAACAAGCGCACCCCAAAGGTAAACATTTTTGTATGGACGAGTTCCTTGGGGAAGATCTTCACTCTAGACAATCTAATGAAAAGTTGAATCATAGTTATGGATTGATATTATACGTGCAAAAAGAGTGGAGAGTTGGTTAACCATCTACTTCTTCATTATGAGATATGGGGACATTGTAGAATGAAGTCTTTATTCATATGAGATTAGTTTGGGTGATGCCGAGACAGGTAATTGACCTCCGTGGAGAGACTTTCAGGGTAACTCTCAGATTGCATCAATATGGAAGATGATTCCTTTATGTTTATGGTGGTGTATTAATTGGAGGAAGAGGAATGAAAGATATTTTGAAGAAGAGTGGTCAATAGTTGACCTTAGAAATCTATTTTTCAATACTTTATTAATCTATTGGTCGATTGTAATTGATTTTCATGACATGACTTTTCACGACTTCCTTGTATCACTATAGTAGGACGATTAGTTGTTGCTCTTGTATATATCATGTATACTTGGACTCTTACCATCTAAAAAATTAAAGCACTAAAATGAAATATAATATTTAATTTAAACTTAACAAACATTTAATGGATAACAAAAATATTATGAAATGGACTAATTAAAAGCAGGCAATAAATTAAGAACTAAAAGATTTAGATACCAATTCACATGACTATACATAGGGACATATATAGCTTAATTTAGCATACAAGAAACATTATGAGATCGATCCCAAGAACTNCGGGGGGGGGGGGGGGGGGGGACACCAGGTGGTGGGGGAGCACAAGAGTTGGCTGATCCCACTCGCGGCCAGGTGATAGATCAGGAGCAAGAGGCCTGTGAAATACATGAGAGAAACATTAATAATATCGAAGTTTCATGTATATATGTAAATTAACGTACTGTATTAATCAAGTACTTAGGCGAGCTAAGTCTAATAAAGGCAACATGATCATATTGCTACATATATATACATAATATAATTTTTTTAATTGCGCATTTTTTTTTTTTGCATTGTACTAGTGGTGACGTTTAAATAAATGCCGTTACTTAGTTCCAAAGCGCCGGTAATGGATTTTTCCAATCCTGATGTTTGGAGAAATGCCGGAACGCGTAAATAGCGACCCCCCATACCAGTGTTTGGTTGTAAATAAACGCTGTTAATCAATTACCGGCGTTGATTTTACCAGCATATCACGATTTTTTTGTAGTATACAAATAAGTAATAAGTAATTACCTGCCAAATGATGCATAGGAGAGAATTAGAAAAACACAGCACAGCTGCAAAAGAAACCTCAAGGTCAGTCTCCTCATCTTTCTCCTGGATTATCTATATAAATTGCAACAACTTTACAAATGGGTGAGACCAGTTGCTAGCTAGTCATTGACATCTAGAGAGATCATGCACGCGATCGCGCGCGCACACACATACATACGGGCGCACACACACATACATACATACATATATATATATATTAATATATATAATATAAAAGAGAAAGGAAGTAAAGGAACATGATGCATATTACGTATTAAGATATAAAATAAATAATAAAATCTAACTCTTCTTACTAGTTTAAATTTCTGGAACAAGTGCTGATTTCACATAATATCAAACTAATAGAGGTCTTGAATTCAAACTCTGACTTTACCATTTACATTATTTAATTAAATATTTTATGTATTAGATTCACTCGTTGAGGGGAAAGTCTTGAAGAGTTTTTTTTAAAAATGTATGTTGAACATACAAGCTGGCTGAATTTCAATTGGGATTAATTAATTTGAAACAACTAAACGATTTAAATATTATTTGTGAGATCATCAACCATTCAGACTTGGTTCTAATTAGTTTACAAAATTAAAGAAAATCAAGTGATTCGATCTTAGATCTTTATCATGTTAGGTGAATCGATTAATCTAACATCATGTAGCTATATATCCAGTAAGGAACAAATATCGCATGCATGGTCGTGTGTGTGTATTTATATATATATATATTTATATAATATCCAGTTTTCTTAAATAATCAAGGAACTTACTGTCTTGTTAATTAATAAAAAAAGGTTATTCAGATTTGACTAAGATCGACCAGATAATAATAAAGTACTCGATCCATTAATTTGAATATGAACAAGTAAACATGAAAAACATCATGTTCTCTTGGAATGAGCAAAACAAAATATCATATATTAAGTCCCGTTTGGATGATGAGTTGAGATGATGAGATGAGATGAGATGTGTTGAGAGTGTTTATCAATCCAAATAGCCTCATTTGTTTCCACAGTTCATCTCAACTCATTTCATCCCATTTCATCTAATCATTACAAATTTTTTAAATTCTCATACAAAATAAAATAAACAATTCAACTTTTTCAAATTTTAAAACAAAAATAATATTAAAAAATATATTTTAACAATATTTTATTCAACTTTTTAATTTTAATTTCAACTCATTTTATTAGATGGAGGGACGCCCACGTGGGGTAGACCCCCTCCTCTCCAGTACTGTAACGCGTAACTTTACGTTATTGCCATTTAAATGGCAATTGAAGGCTGGCCTTTAAGGCCAGCCATGTGCGGTGGGCTATATATAGCCCCCTATAGTTGGTTTTTTGGATCACCTTAAATACAAAGTTCCCTCGATCTCTTTTTGTTCTCTCTTAAAATAGTATTTAAGTTGTAGATGTGTTGAATGTTACTCTAATTTATATTACGTAGTACATTTCGCCACTAAGATCTAGGAGATGCTTGAGGTTTTGCTAAACTGGATAAACTTATCGAGCAACTTAGTAAGCTGTGCTTGAAGTAATTTTCACTGTGATTTCTTACACATCTCATCTCATCTGCAAAAATAAATGAGGCCTTAGCTAGCTTGCAAAACAATTAAATAAAAAAAAAATCATTTATACATTTTTAAAACGTGCAAGTCTCGTTTATTTTATTTGAAAAAAGTATGAAAAATCTTAAATTGACCTGAAAAAACCACATTTAAAATGATGGATAAATCCATATTTTTATCAAAAAGGGTATGCGAAATTTGTACAATATTTTAAGACTATATCCAACATTACTCATTAAATAAACACCGTTAAAGATTGACTATGATCGTAAATCATTCGTTATTCAAAGTAAATTATTGAACCTTTTTAATGCAAATAAAAAGCACAAAAAATCTGAAAATATATGCAACTTGCAAGACAATATATATCCAGGTCGAAACTCCGCAAAAGAATAGAAAGGGGATTCCAACACGTGTCATGTATTAGTTCTCCAAGAACAAGCGATCCAGCTACATGAGGACGAATGCTACAGATGAATCATTAAAGAGTATCTCAGTACTGATATTGATAAAACTGACAATAACGTCCAGCAATGCAACCAGTACACAATACTACTGCTGTAGGGAACTGCATTCATGCATCAATTCTTCTACATACAAGTGAAACTGCATACCGATCGCGTATCAAAAGGTGACATGGCAAGGCAGCAAGGGGCATTTACGTAATTATTGGAAGTAAAAAAAAAAAAATGAAAAGCAATTAAAACAAAACCAGAGCTCTGCCTCCCTCCTCAAATTGGCAACTTGCTTCCCTCCCAAATCGAACAGCCCGCTTCCCTCCGTCTCCCCATATCTCTTCCTCAACTAAGCAACTCCTCCAAATCTCTTCCTTTGCGCTCGGCGACGGCCTTCTCTTCGATTGAAAAAAGGGAAAGACAGCACAACGACTATCTCCTCAACACTTCAGTGTTTTTGCAACTGGTGCACTTCCAAGAGCGAGAAAGGTGAACCATCTGAATGCAACTAAAACTTCCTCAACACTTCAGTGTGCAATCAAAACGCTAATAGTCAAAAGACTCGAAATTGAAATAGAACTGAAACAAAAAAGAAAAGAAAAGAAAAGAACAATGTACCAGTCAAAACGAAGACGTGGTCCCGGCCTTCGGAGCGCTTCCAAGCCGGAGTTTTCCTCCCTCTACCTCTCATAGTCTCTTAGAATCCTCTTGGACTACTGTAATAGTGAAGATGGTGGAAATGGAAAATTACGAATGTAGTATTGATTCGATTGGAATGCTGTTGTAATGAGGAATGTAATAGAATGGAATGCTACGGATTGATGCAATAATGGATGTGCACACCAGGTGCTTGGATAAACGACTAGAAGAAATGTATTGCTACGAGAGTAACTTCGAGGGCTCCC
This sequence comes from Pterocarya stenoptera, assembly GCA_003123785.1. Classification (NCBI taxonomy): domain Eukaryota; kingdom Viridiplantae; phylum Streptophyta; class Magnoliopsida; order Fagales; family Juglandaceae; genus Pterocarya; species Pterocarya stenoptera. Next base: position 307,445 of record QEOT01008544.1, on the reverse strand, counting down.
AACCTCCTTCTAGTTTCACTTCTTACAATATTCTCTGATGCTCAATTCCACTACCTTCCATGCCTTAAGACGTTGCTCTAACATAATTCCTAATAAACTAACTTGACCTCACAGTATGCAGAAAATAAATGACAGACTAATATGAAAACAGACACTTGATAGATGAACGCATTGTTTGGAATAATTCCAAACACTGCGTTTACAGACTCCAAAATAAAGACAATTAAAATGGTGCGCAGCACCCATCTAAAGCTAATAAAAACACCCAGCAATACGGTGCATCTTGTTCTTCAAGTCCCTGGCTTCCACGACGTCGTTCTAGCTTTATTTGAACTGCTTCAAGTCTCCCTTCTTCCTTTCAACAGATCCCGCAAAGCACTTGACTTCGATAACCCAGTTCTTGTCTTCTTCCTTAGCGCCGACGGAGCTCTAATACATAGTCCTCGTTTCTCACCTTCTTATTAAACGCTCCTTTTGCCGTTCCCAGCTGCAACTCCGCGCTCAAAGTCGCGAAGAAGGGCACGGAAACGACATCCGCTTCGTCTACGTCGTAGACCTGCTGAGCAAACGACCCGGTCCGCAAGTAATCTGGGGTCATGAGGTCCCCTAAACAGCACCGTTTCATTAAACTTAAACAAAATCGCACCGTTTCACTTGCCACGTTGGGTGGGTGCGCAAACCGCTTACGCAGATCGCTTGCAACAAGCGTTTTCCTTCATGCATGCCCAAAAGAAAAACAAACGAAGAAAGAAACGTCAGACTTCCACGGCCAATATTAAAGATCGGCATCCAAGTAGAACTTGTTAATGGTACTAAAGAATATGGAACACTGTGCACATATTAGTGCGCATATTAATTCAAATATGCAAATATGCATGCATGCTTAGAGCACTGGTATTATGGATTATCTAAATGTCAGTGAAACACATAATTTGACTTATTTTACATAAAAATGTCGATTATCCAAATGCAAGATTATATGACTTCTAGCTACAATAACAACCATCCCCCGGTCATATTTGACTCTTCACTGTTCAAAGGTCAAAACAATAATTTAATCAATAAAAAATCCCGTCTAATGCCATCCCTCGAAAAGTTCTCTTTCCCACCCTACTGCTGGGAAATCCATCTTCACCATTTTCACTCTTTCCCTCTTCTCTCCGTCCAGATTTCCACTTCTAGATCACCATTTTTGCTTCGATCTATATCTAGAAATGAAGTGTGAAAATTTCTCTCATATTTGATTATTTCAAGAAATCATCCCCAGTGCATGTGTGATTATTTCTCTAATTTTGCTTCTAGTTTCTAACTCTCTCACAGTTTCGTGGGCTGATTCTCTCTCTTTCCCGTGGTCCGTCACACAGATTTTGGCTCTCACAGATTCGACATCAATGGAATCTCAACTCATGCCTGTTAAGTCTTGATGTTTCATGGAACGTTCGCTTCAGCTAAGCCGTTGGGAAGCTCTCTCACTCATCACTCTGCTCTTGATGTTTCATTTTTCCTTTTATGCTTTTGCGTTAGGAAAAAAGAGAAAAAAACATGTCTTGTAAGTTTGATATATTTAAACGTATATAAGTTTTGTTTGCTAGTGCTTCTGTGGGAAACGATTGAGAGGTGCTATTGTTTTTTAATCTGAGAGAGGATACCATAATTAACACTTGAAAATAGATTGAAAAATTGATACGATCAAACTAAATAGATCGGATATATTAAGAAAAATACGTAACAACGTTCGACTTTAGTACTATTATATATTAACATTAGTAATTAATGACGAAAATGACTTGTTATAGTACTTACAGATTATCACAAAACTTATATATATATAAATATATATATATTTATATATAGGCAAAATAAACACACTTACAGATTTTAGAAGCAAATCAAGCTTCTTCATATACATGAGAAATGATCACCTCGATCGATCGATCATCACATATATAGCCTATATATTATATATCTCACCTCATTAATCTTCCATACCATCCTCACAGCCTCCTGGATGGCTGTTCATGGGAGGAGAATGTGGGACAGGCCTGTGGATTAAGTAAAATAAACGACGTCGTTTAATTCATAGGCCTTCGAAGCTAACTAGCTAATTTGTAAAAGGTATAAATACATACATATACATATATATATGTATATATATAATATACGTACCTGCTCCCACCAAAGGATGCATGGAAGTGTTTGAAAGAAGAAATATGTTGTTGGAAACTCTCTCTATTTTCATTGATAAATTTTGTCTATAGCAAATGGTATTTATACATGATGTAAAAGAATAAAAAACAATTGAGTGGGTTACAAAATCACCGTAGGGACCAGTAACAAATTCCTCTGCTGTTAATTTCTAGAACTTGTATTTGGTTGTGTGGTGCTCTGCTATTGTAAATTACGATGGCTTTGTAGTTGTCCTCCATTGCTTGCTGTAGTGTCATGTCGAGTGCTCTCATTCTATTTGTGAAAAGGTGGCATAAAATCATTTATTTCAATACGCCCCCTCGAGTTCAAGGGGGTATCTACCACGTTGAGACTCGCTCTAAAAAATGTAAATTTCTCTGCAACTAATGGCTTAGTTAGGACATCTGCAATTTGTTCTTTGGAGCTGCAAAATTGAACTTGTAGTGCACAGGCAGCAACTCCATCCCTCACAAAGTGATAATTGATGTCCATATGTTTTGGAGTGATAGATCAAGTTGACAGATAGATATGTGGCTCCAATGTTGTCACACCACAAGATTGGAGCCATAGAAAGAAAAATACCAAGTTCTCTAAGAACTGTTTGAAGCCATATGGTCTCAGCAGCTAATGATGCGAGTGATTTGTACTCGGCTTTTGTTGTTGATCGTGCAACAGTTTGTTGTTTCTTCAAGCTCCAAGAGATGAGATGATTTTCGAGGTAGATGTAGAATCCTCCAGTTGACCGTCGATCATTTGGACATCCTCCCCAATCAGAGTCTGAGTATGACTGAAGTGTGAAAGTGGACTGCCTTTTAAAGAGTAAGCCATAGTTGATTGTGGCTTTGAGGTACCTGAGGACTCATTTAATAGCACTCCAGTGAGAAATTTTTGGAGAGTGCATGAATTGGCATATTTTATTCACTGCAAAAGAGATGTCTGGCTTGGTGAGAGAGAGATCTTGCAAACCACCAACTATGCTTCTGTATAGAGTTGGCTCATCAAAATCTGGAGAGTCAAATTTTGATAACTTGAGAGATGCTGCCATTGGAAAAGAGACTGGTTTTGCATTGATCATTTGACTTCAAAGAAGCAAGCTCTTGATGTATTTTTATTGAGTGAGCAAAAGGCCTGCGACTGTGTAGTCGACTTCCAGTCCAAGAAAAAAAGAAAGTTGGCCCAAGTCTTTGACTAGAAATGCCGAGCCTAAGTCACGAAAGAGGAGATCAATGGCTGAGGAGTTTGAGCTTGTGACAACTAAGTCATCCACACACACTAAAAGATAGAGAGTAACATCATAATGCTGAAAGATGAACAAAGAAGGATTTGCCTTTGAAGCTGTAAAACCGTATGAAAGTAACCATGAGCTAAGTTGGAAAAACCAAGCACGGGGTGCTTATTTTAAACTGTATAGAGCCTTGTGCAATTTGCACACATACGTGGGATGTAGTGGATCTACAAATCCCTGAGGTTGCTGTATGAGCACCTCATCAGCCAATGAACCATGCAAAAATGCATTTTCAATATCAAGTTGGAGCAAGGGCCATGATCGAGTGACATCAATGGATAAAATAAGCCGTATTGTGGAAGGCTTCACCACTGGGGAAATGGTCTCATTGTAATCTAAGCCATGTTGTTGATGATACCCTTTAGCCACAAGACGAGCTTTCCTTCGTTGAAAAGAGCCATCAGCGTTTGTTTTGGTATGAAACACCCACCTGCATCCGAGAATGTTAGCCACGGGTGTGGGAGGTACAAGGGACCAGGTGTAGTTTTGTTGAAGTGTAGCATATTCCTTGGCCATAGCCTCTCTCCATTTCGAAAATTTTGAAGCGGCTGAATAACTAGAAGGTTCATCTGGGATAGTCAAAGTCGTGATGAGACAGAATTGGGTGCAGTAGGGAATGGTTCCATTCATGAACTGCCTGGGTCTAGATGAATTTGTCTGGGCACGTGTAATGATAGGAGACCAAGGTGGCTATAAAATGACTGGAGGAGAATGAAGGATAGGAGCAGAGCATGAGAGTGAAGAATTCGGTTTTGACACAACAGAGGATGTGGAAGGGCTCAAGGTAGACGATGAAGAAACAAAATTGTGTGGGTTTAGGCTTGGACCGGGCCCAAGGATAGACGGAGAGAGGATGGGAAGAGGTAGAGGATAGAACGTGACCAATAATAGAGTCATATAGAGATAAGAATAGAACGCTAAGGACAAAGTTGGTCCGTACGCCTCCAATGAAGAAAAGAGGGGTTGGCTTTGGGTATGGTAGTGGAGGATTTAGTGGTGGTTTCTGGGGGTGGGGAAAGAGACCCATCGACATAACCAAAGAGGTCTTGGCCTCTTAAGATAAGCAGAAATTTGTACCTTCCATAGAAGGTAATTATCATTGGTAAGTTTGGTGGAGATGATGTGTGAGAAGGAGGATAAGGTGGGAGGGGGAGGAGGAGAAGAAGGAAGAGGACGAGGAGGAGGCTCGGAAGAAGAGGCCATGGATCAAAAAAAAAAAAAAAAGACTATGGTCTGAAGGCTCTCGATACCATGTTAGAAAGAAGAAATATGTTGCTAGAACCTCTCTCTGTTTTCATTGATAAATTTTGTCTATAGAAGACGGTATTTATACATGATGTAAAAGAATAAAAACCAATTGAGGTGGTTACAAAATCACCGTAGGGATTAGTAACAAATTCCTCTGCTGTTAGTTTCTAGAACTTGTATTTGGTTGTGTGGTGTTTTGTTGTGTGGTGTTCTGCCGCTGTAAATTACGATGGCTTTGTAGTTGTCCTCCATTGCTTGCTGTAGTGTCATGCTGAGTGCTATCATTCTGTTTGTGAAAAGGTGGCATAGAATCATTTATTTCAATAGGAAGAGCAAGAAAACACAGCACAAGCGTACAATAAACCACAACACCTTCATCTCTCTCTCTCTCTTTCTCTCTCTCTCTCTCTCTCTCTCTTTCTCTCGTATTACAGGCAAGAACAGCTAGCATAGATCAATTAAGGTTAAGACCAGATGAGAGGGGGATACATACATATACATACCCATTTATGTGTGTATGTGTGTGTGTGTGTATTAGTACTACTTGTTGCAAGATGGTGTTCCTAATAGTTGACTCCATCCAGCTTGCTTGGTCTCTTAGCTAGGCATGCAATCATGTATTAGCATTGCTTGCTATTTCCATTGTTTTTCTTTTTTTTTCAAAGAGCCAGTAGCCACCCACATAGCAGCTCCGTCCCAAGTTTATTGATGAATCCTCACTTGTGGTGGAGGAATACCGTTATAATAAAAGGATATATAAGATTACAAAAAACCCCATGCATAAAAAAAACAAACAATAAAAAATAAAAACCCAACCTATACCAGGACACCATCTAAACTCTTAACACTTGTAGAAGCACCATCCAAGTATGAAACCAAATATCCCAAAAAAGAAATTCACCCTGTGCATTCACCAACAGCTGACGAAAAGAAAAAAACAAAAGAAGAAAGGTAAAGCTGCAACTAGTTTCCCCTTATATACGGCAGCCCACCTTTATCCAGTCTAATAAAGCCTCTCGTCGCCTTGGGCAGATCAGAAGCATAATAAGCTATTATAGTTCTACCATTAGCACCAACCTTCGCCAGGCTATCGGCAACAGAATTACACTCTCTGTAAGTGTGCTTACAGGTAAACCGAATCTCTTCAAGAGAACTCATAACCTCTTCTCAGAAATCCTCCAAGTACCACAGACCGCATCGCCTTTTACTAATCCACTCCAAGAACCAGTTTTGAATCCATATCAATCTCAATGGCCTCAAATCCCATATTTCGAACAAACCTCAGTCCATGATACAACCCCATAGAGAAACCCAAAAGCATATTTCCAACATGATCTCTTATAACTCCTCCTGCACCCGATGCACAAGGATTCCCCAATGAGCATCCGTCCACATTTTATTTACACCATCCCCTTTTTGGTCTCTCCCACTTCACAATTCTCTCTATATTTTTTTTAGCCTGTGGGATAGGCAGGTTTAAATCCTGTAGAATCTCCTCATCTATTCTACTAAGACTTCCTTGAACTTTCATTTTTGAAACCACCCAAGACAGCCAGTACTTTATAGAGATCCATACTGTTTCAATAGACTCCTGAATGCCTTCCATAGGAGCCTTGCATCTCCTCCACCATAATCTCCAAGTAACAATAATTGGAAGAATACCAAGGAGCTGCCCACTGCTAGAGGACCTTTTTGCCCGTCTAAACCAGCATTCTATTTTTTCTTTCCACAATCTTCCTACCAAGAACGACATTCTTAAATGAGAACAACAGAGTCTCCAAATCTGAAAAGCAAAAACCCCCATTGCAAGAACATGGTTTTGATCTTCATATGCACCCAAAAGACAGCAGTCACACTTTGAGACAATATTAATGCCCACTCGACGTAATCTATCATCCACAGATAAACAACCATGCAAGGCTTTCCACATCAGTACAGACATTTTTTTTGGAAGGGAAGGGTGCCAAATCCATTCCATCCATTGCACACGCGGTACATGAATTCTTAGGTACTCCCATGCACTACGAGTTGTGAATTTCCCATCCATCTTCAATGTCCAGATTAGAACATCCTCCCCTGTTTTGACTCGGCCTAATTTTTCAAATATTTCATCTGTTTTCTCTATGCCAACTAGTAGCTGGAACAACTCAAGATTCCAACCCTCCCCTGTTTTGCACTCAGCCAGCGTAAGCAAAGGAAGCTCGGAGATCAATTGTTGCTCACACAAAGGTTCCTCTCCCATCCAATGATCCCTCCAGAAGGACAGATTTCCATTTTTTACACACCACAAGGAGTTTTTTTGCACCATCGGAAATTCATCATGAGCATACGCCAAAATCTAGTTCCCTTTGAAGGATCAACAAGCGTAATATGTCCCGAACCCACATATTTTGCTAAGAAAAATTTAGCCCATAACGTTTTTCCTTGTAAGAGATTCCAAACCAGCTTCATATGAAGAGAAGTTTGCACATCCTGAAGATTCCAAAGTCCCACACCACCTTCCATCACCGGCTTACACATCCCCTCCCACGAGCACCATTTTTTTTTTTTGGTTTCCCATCACTAAAGCCCCAGAAAAAAGTGCTCATTAATCTTTTGATTTTCTCCAGCACAGTAATTGGTGTAGGCAAAATAGATAAGCAATGTATCGGGATACTTTGTAACACATGCTTTAATAAAAGTAGTCTAGCGCCACTAGACAACAACTTACCTTTCAATCCCTCTAATTTGCTTCTTATTTTGTTTACCATCTCCTCAAAATGATGTGTCAACAATCGCCCTGAGATAATAGGAACTCCAAGATAAGTAAAAGGTAATTTACCTTCACTAAAGCCTGTGAGCTGAAGCAGCATACGGCGCCTTGCCGGAGTAATTTTGTTTGAGAAAATAATTGAAGATTTTACTTTATTGACAACCTGCCCAGACCATGCTTCATAATCATGCAAAACCTTCATGATGACTCTCATCGAATCTTTCCCACCATTAGAAAAAATTACAATATCATCAACATATAACAAGTGAGAGATTACGGGAGAGCCCCTCGGAAGATGGTAAGATTTTAATTTCCCAATAGCAACTTGACCCTTTATCAAGCGAGAAAGAATTTCCTCAACCAAGATAAAAAGGTACGGAGAAAGAGGGTCCCCTTGTCGCAATCCCCTGCCACCTTTGAAGAAACCTTTCGGTACTCCATTCATAACAATTGAAAACCAGGGAGATGAGATGCACTGCCTAATTAAGGCACAGACTTTTTCAGAAAAACCAAAAGAGGCCATAACATGAAGAAGAAAACCCCAATCAATGCTATCATCTGCCTTAGCCATATCTATTTTTAGCACCACATTCCCCCCACGAGTTGGTTTATTTAAACCATGAATCAATTCTTGGGTTAAGCTGATATTTTCATAAATGCTCCGTCCAGGGATAAAGGCCCCTTGCTCTGGGGAAATAATCTTCTCCAGAAGTGGGGAAATACGGTTAACCAGAATTTTAGAGATACCTTATAAATTACAGAACACAAGCTAATAGGACGGAACTTGTCAAAACTAGCTGGGTTCGCCACTTTTGGAATGAGCACCAAAAAAGAGGCAGCGTAGAACCTGGGTAATTCTCCACCTTCAAAAAACTCCACAACTGCATCAATCACATCTCTACTAACAATATTCCAGCAAGCACAGAAAAAACCCGAATTAAAACCATCCGGGCCCGGGCAGTTGTCTACTGGAATGGAGCTAATCGCATCATATATCTCTTTTGACGATGGCGTTCTGCACAGACTATCATTTTCTTCCTCAGTAACCACCTTCTCCACTAGATCATCCAGATTCGGAAGAGTCAAAGACGGACGTGCCTCTAGGAACTTTTGAAAGTAGTTTATCGCACCGTTATGAACCTGCTCAGGAGAAGACAACAGCATGCCATCTCCTAACCTCATTGTATTAATCCTCTGTTTTTGCCTTTTAGTAACTGCACGGAAAAAAACAGCAGTAGCCTCTCCCTTTGTTAACCAACATTGTTTTGCTTGTTGTGCCAGACGTGTTTCTTCCCTTTCCATCTATACTGACAGCTCTAACTGGGAGGCCAACAAATCATCTTCCAGGTCTTCCGAATACCCATCCTGCAAAATTGCTTCAATCTCTTCAATCCTTGACTCCAACTCTTGAATATGAGTCTGCGTTCGTCCAAACTCCTGTTTATTCCACACCTTCAGAGCAATTTTAAGCCTCTTAAGCTTACTGGCCAAACGGAATAACCCTGAACTAGCTGTTTCTTCTTCCCAAACCCGAGATACAAGTTCCATAAAATTGTCATGTAAAATCCACATTTGCTGGAATTTGAAGGATGGGAAACCATAAGAGCAACCAACCATATCCAATATAATAACCATTGGAGAATGATCCGATGATGTATGGGGAAGGTATTTCAGAGAAACATTCAGAAGAATATCTCTGGCCTCCACATTCAATAAACCACGATCCAAATGAGCCCAACTCCGAGTTATGTTTTCGATGCCCATTACACCAAGAGAAGGAGCTCCCCATGAACGACATCTCCGTAAGCCCACAAGAACCAATACACAGATTGGATTCTTCCATAGCACTAGCCAGGCGGGGTCTCCCTCCACATCTTTCTCTATCATTTCGAATCACATTAAAATCACCCACAACTATCCATGGCAGAGAATGAAAATTCAAAGCTTCCATTTGCCTCCATAAAGCACGTCTCTCACGATAAAGACATTTTGCATAAACAAACGTTAATAGGATTGGCTTCATATTTTCAGTAACTCTGACAGTAACTTGTTGCTCACTCATATTCTCTACAACCAAGTTTACTTCATTCTTCCACATGATCTATAATTTCCCACCAACCTCCTCATTAGATACACAATCATCAAAATTTAAACTGTCTCCACCATTGTAACCTTGAGCCACTCATCATAGGTTCAGCTATAGCCAAGATTTTGAGATGATACCGTGAATTCAATTTTCTTATACGCTTCCGCGATGTTCCTAATCCACGGACATTCCAGTACAAGTACGAACTCATCATAAGTTAAGACGTAAGGGCTTGCTCACAGCCCCCGTAATTTAATTTCTTTCTTCTTTTTATCAGCTTCTTTCGTCACCCCAGAGTCCGACAGAACATCCCTCCCTTTCGCCAGAGGCACCATTACTTCTTTAGCTTCAGAATCTGAGCATACTTGACCTTCATTCAAATAATTAAAGTCATCCATCACAGGAGATCTAACTTCTGAAACCTTCATCATGTAATCCCCATGATCCATATGCACCACCTCTCTCGGTAATGACTCCCTTGGTTCCAAGTGCAAATATCCATCACCCACATGCCCCTCAACCATTTCTTCTCCAACGACCTCTGGAGTTTCTTCCACAACAACATCTATAGAAAAATTTTCCTTCTCCTCCCCCAACACTTTCATCTCCTGTGTCCCTGCACTTGCAATGTCCAAATCCCGATCATCCACATTCATATTCCCATCACCCACTCCCTTCATAATCTCTTGTGTATCATTCCTAGGTGGAAAAACTATCTATTCTGCAACATGCAACGTATCATTTTCCAAATTTTCCACAACCCGGGTTTCCACATGGCCAGGATCAATTGTCTTTCCATCTATCAAAACTACCATTGTATTATCTGCTACATCCCCATTCTCCTCTAACAGTGGCTGAGGATCTTTTGTTTTCCGAACCCAAATTCTATCCACCTTCCCTCCTTCATGAACAATTTTCGGATCTGGGTTACGATGTAGAGCCTCTTTCTTGCATGTCTTCAAATTATGACCCTGGGACTGACATTTCATGCAATAAGCAGGTAGTGTTTCATAAACAATTTCCTGGAAAAACCATTGGGGATTCCTCGGCGTACCAATCCATAAACCCATCAAAGGTTCCTTTGAAACATCCATTTCTATGCAAACCTTAGCTCCATCTGTACGGGTAGCACAACGAGTAGGGTTATCTCGTTTAAGAAATTTTCCCACTGGTGCAGTTATGCTACGTAAGAGAGATTCATGATAAAAATTTGGGTGGAGCCCCGACAGAGTGATCCAAACTGGGACCTTGATAGGTTCTTTCTCTTCCTGAAAATTTGAGTTCCAATGAAACACACGATACGGAGCTCCATCAATATCACAGGCTTCTCTAGCAAAGGCCTTCAAAAAGTCTTCCCCATTTGATAACCGAATAAAAACATTCCTTGGTTTATGCATTGAGGAGACGACAGGCTGGAAAATCAGACCCCATTTCAAGCGAATAAAGGATCGAATGGAATCAAGAGAGGGCCTTTGGCGTAAGAACTTTAAAACCAAAGAGAACTTGAAAGGCAACGTTGATTGTTCTATCTCCTCCTTTGTAAACAACACATAAAACATCCCATCCAAAGTTTTTGGAGCACGGAAAGGAACAGCAACTTCAAGAATCGGTTGCGGTGAATCTAACACCATATCGGCAAACGTACGCTGCCATGAAACCTTCACCTAGGCGGCCAGATGGGCCTCGGTGGCTGTCATCGAAAACAAATTCCAAAACCCTAGCAGAGCACAAGAATATTTTGCCACGTCACTGGTGATAAAAAAGCTATTTCCATTGTTTTTCTTGTTGGCATGGCCAGCTAGCTAGCTTGGCTATCTAGACTTTGGCTTGGCCGTTTGGTTTTACAACTCTCCTCAACCTATCTCAACTTATTACAACTTTTTTAAATTCTCACACAAAAAATAATAATTTTTTTTTTCAAATCTCAAAGCAATTTTCCCAAATTAATTCTCACACTAAAATATAATAAACAATTCAACTTTTTTAAATCTCAAAACAACTTTATCAAATTCCTACACAAAATATAATAAACAATTCAACTTTTTTAAATCTTAAAATAATAATAATATTAAAAAATAATATTCATAAAATATCTTATTATACTATTTACAAATCATCTCAACTCATCTCTCAATCCAAATGACCCTAAATTTTTGAGAGATTTCTATTGAAAAATACGCATGGGAATAATTACCATTGACAATTTGTAAGTAATTGAGCAGTACTTTTCTGAGAGATTTCCTGAGTTATTTGCTATCCATTGAGGTTTGATTGATTATTCTCTTTTCAATAAATAACTCCATGGTTTTCAAACTACGCATTGGAATAATTAATTAATATTAACAATAATTAATATAGATTAATGTAAAAATGATACCAATTCTAAGAGATCGATCGATTAATAGAAGTAGCAGACGGAAATAATTAATTAACTCACTAGAGAAAGAATCAAATTAACCTTCATACAAGAAATGATCTCAGCCTAGCTGCATATAGCCTATATATGATCTGCTGTTTCATCATCTCTTTATTAAACTTCTATATACATTTAGCATCCAGCTAGATTTATCGAACTAGCTAGGTAGGTGTGATTGATGATCATGGGCTGCCGGATCCGGGGGGCTTTCCAACGGGTGATGGAGGATGATCTGTGTTCCGGCCATCGTCGCGGCCTCGAACATGACAAAGATCATTAGTCCTACAGATCAATGAAAACAAACGTTAAGTTTGACATATAGGCAATATTCGAAGTTTATATAAAAGGGTTAATTTGTTGCACATATTTTAATATATATATATATATATATATTTATATAAAATATACACACACACGCACCTGATCCCAGTACCAAAGGATGCATGGAAGAGCAGAAAAACACAGCACAAGCGTACAAGAAACCGCAACACCCTCATCATGATCTCTCTCTCTCTCTCTTATTACAGTACGCAAGAACAGCACAGAATATTTAAGGTTGAGATCACAAGATGAGAGGGAAAGACATACATATATCTATAATATATATATATATAATATATACGATCGAGAAATTAAGAAGAAGGTAGGAAGAAATCGGTCATGATGAGATGCATATTGATGGAGAAACTAGGAGTGAATTACATTACCAGTTCTTCTACATGCGGGGAAGTTTGCGCAGGGGATGCGCAGGAATTTTTTTTTTTATTCGAAGTCAACTACAACTAAAGAAATAAACCAAAAAACAGCAAAAGCCCGAGCATTTCCCCCATCTTTTCACTGAATCTCCCTAAACCAATCCACGAAAAGATCAATTTACTACGTTCTACTCAAAAAGACCCAATAAAATTAGAACTCGGTTTAAAGTATATTAAACAAAATCTGACAAGTAAAAGCTCTTTTTGTTTCTAATAAAATATGGATGTTTTTGAAAACCCAAGTCTGAATGAACTCTTTGAAGTGAAAATTGTCTGAGACTTGAGCTGAAACTACATAGAAATGTACAAAGGGGTTATTTTCAGCATTATGATATCAAAAAGTTCATTTGGATCTGGGTTTTCAAAAAATATCATCACGCAGAAAATAACCCCTTTGTACGTTTCTCTGTAGTTTCAGCTCAAGTCCCAGACAATTTTCACTACAAAAAGTTCATTCGGATCTGGGTTTTCAAAAACATCCATATTTTATTAGAAACAAAAAGAGCTTTTACTTATCAGATTTTGTTTAATATACTTTAAACCGAGTTCTAATTTTATTGGGTCTTTTTGAGTAGAACGTAGTAAATTGATCTTTTCGTGGATTGGTTTAGGGAGATTCAGTGAAAAGATGGGGGAAATGCTCGGGCTTTTGCTGTTTTTTGGTTTATTTCTTTAGTTGTAGTTGACTTCGAATAAAAAAAAAAATTCCTGCGCATCCCCTGCGCAAACTTCCCCGCATGTAGAAGAACTGGTAATGTAATTCACTCCTAGTTTCTCCATCAATATTCATCTCATCATGACCGATTTCTTCCTACCTTCTTCTTAATTTCTCGATCGTATATATTATATATATATATTATAGATATATGTATGTCTTTCCCTCTCATCTTGTGATCTCAACCTTAAATATTCTGTGCTGTTCTTGCGTACTGTAATAAGAGAGAGAGAGAGATCATGATGGGGGTGTTGTGGTTTCTTGTACGCTTGTGCTGTGTTTTTCTGCTCTTCCATGCATCCTTTGGTACTGGGAGCAGGCGCGCGCGTGTATTAAAATATGTGCAACAAATTAACCCTTTTATATAAACTTCGAATATTGCCTATATGTCAAACTTAACGTTTGTTTTCATTGATCTGTAGGACTAATGATCTTCGTTCTGTTCCTACTCCGGCATTAGGCCGCGACGATGGCCGGAATATCACAGATCGTCCTCAACCCGTCGGAAAGCCCCCCCGGCACCGGCAGCCCATGATCATCAATCACACCTACCTATATATATATGTACGTTACTACTAGAAACAAATCGCCGCAATTGGTCATATTTAGCGGCGATTTTAGTTTCGTCGTGTGGAGTACACAACGACTTTCGATATTACTAGCAATGGATCACTGTGCATCTCAATTGCAGCGATTGTTTTCGATATTGCGGCGAGGGGCTCCCAAACTGACAGATTGTTTTATTTTCCTCCCTAAACGTAAGCACATTCCCTTTCTTTTTGTTTTTACTCTGTTCTTCCCCATCCTCGAGTACCTACGATCGCTGTGATACCCACCCTCTCATCAGTGGCCATTGTTTCCAGCCCAAAATCGGAGATCACTTCTCCCGTTTCCTTCGCACGAAAGCCACTCAAGCCATCTGCGCCCATTTTTTTGCCCTAGAGTAGTGTCTGTTTCCTTCGCACAAAAGCCGTATTAGTGGTTTCTCGTCGACGCAGCGCCACTCAAGGGAGGCAAAGAGAATCCATTGAAGCAGCTCAGAGATGGAGGCGCCTTAATGCAGCCAAGGCCCAACTCAAGGTCCCTCCTCCTCACCTACCCATCTAATCTGACCAAATCGTGACCCCCTTTGTGTGTTTTAGCTTTTATTTAGCTTTTTTTTTTTTTTTTTCGGATTCTCTAATTGGTTTATGATTAATTTTTCATAAACCTCAGATTGATTGTATGGATCAGAAAACTCATTTTTCATCTGGTTTATTAATAAATTATTAGTTAGGCTCTGTTTCTTTCTTGGAAATAAAATCGTCCCATTTCACTTTGAAATTGGGTTTCATCACAGCAGTAGCCCGTAGCAGCAGCAGCCCATCGCAGCAGCACCAGCACATCCTGCCATGAGTTTGGAAAAATAGGTAAGGGCGTTTGAAATTTGTTTGTCAATGTTTGTGTTTGATAATAAATGGTAATTATTAGTTGAAGATCTTTTAAATAGGATTCTCTAGCCAAGTGTATGGCTTTAGTTCTGTTTTACCCTATATATTCTCACCTTTGCTTCTGCTTTGTTCTTGAGGACCACTGTCCCAATTTCTTAATTTATACATCAAATCTGGTTGGGCTGATTGATAGCCATTGCTTTCAAGAGAACCATAGGAATGATGTAAAATCGAACTCCAAGTTGCACTTACTTGACCATTGATTTTAATTCCCTCTGTTGCTACACAAACACATTTTTTTAATCAAATTGATGTGATGGAAATCACTGATATTTCATTGCAGAAAACCTAGCTAGGATTTCATGCCTTGCATAAGGCTTCAGACAAAATTTCTTTATGTAATCCACTAGAGCTTAACCAATCTTGATATACACACACATATATATATATATTACCGTACGTTCATAGAAGTTCAAAAAGAAAATGATATGAATCAGTGGCGCTTGACGTTGACGTATCAATGAGAAAACTTGTAGTGTTTTCCATAGTGAGAATCTGGTGATTGCTCTGGGAAGTTTCTTTGAAATTAGTTTCATGTTTTGTTATATTCAAAATTTGCAAAGCTTTGTGCGATGGAGTTGGTAGTTTCTCTTTTCACCAATGGTTTGTCTTCTTTTCACATGATTAGGCTTGAGTTCTACAGGTTATAGCCCTGAAATTTGGATTTAGTTTTTTTATTGTTAGAAAAATTAGGCCTGATCAGGGCTTGGTAGAGAGGAGCATTAGAGATAAACTCAGAGGTTTCATGAATTTCTTGAAATGTTTTGAGGCCTTATAAGAATAATATAGCTGGTTTGGCCTTTTAAAAGCAATAACAATTAGAACAGAAAGAATGGCAAAGTAGAAGGCTGCTATCCCTTGGCAAACATGTCCCTTCAAACAAACCGTAAGCTGCAATCTTGATCAAAATTCATTAAAAAAAGAAGAAGAATTATATTACAACTCAACATTCACTGACAAAAGCTACTACCATTTAATCCCAACCATTTTGGGAAATTGTAATGAGGCAAAGTGAAAGGTGCGAAACACCTTTACTAATGAACTGCTACAGAAGCAACCTATCAAAAAAAAAAAAAAATGAACTGCTACAGAAGCTCAGTGAATAAGCTGCTAGGGTATTCAGTGTGTGAAGTATAGCTCCCATGTGAACAATAACACACTTGCTACACCTGCTTGATGGCCATCAAAATAAAACCATTATGTAAAAGCAATGACAAATGAAAGACTTGAGAGTAAAATTAATAAAATAAATTATCCACACACTTTGGGCTGCATAGCTTTAGTTTGGAATTCCAAAATGGGTTCCTCCATTTCTAATATGCTCTCGTAATTGATAACCTACTTATAAAAAAAAAAAACGTAATTGATAACCGCAAAAGGTGGAATTTGTGCAAGAACTGGAAGTTTCTTTATTTGTGGTTATGTGAAGGTGAAGTAGTTATCAAAATGTTATATAAAAATTCTACCTCTCATTTTCTTTTCATCTTGTTTATAGCTCTTTTTTGTTTGGAAATGTTGTGGTGTATTCATTTTCTATAAATCTCGTGGATTGATAAATGCTAGCCTTTAGTTCTTACCACCTCAACATTAAAATAGCAATAATAATTGTCTAGAGTGGCTGGTGTTGACTATAAGAAAGCTGGAGTTTTTGTGGGCCCATAGTATGCTTTGTTAAGGAAATGAAAAGAACCAAATAAAATCCATGAGTTATTAGTCTATGATGACTTGTATGGTTGCAACCAGAGAAGATTAAAATCTCTGAGATTTACCCTTTTAAGTAAAGATAAGGTTTTAAAAAAGCCCCCAGCATATGAAACAGGGATTTTTATATATATATATATATAGACATGGTCATGTCCTTCCTTATAGTTTCAGGACATGTTGTTGGGATCTTTTCGTTTGACTGATTTCAGACACTGTGAACCATGCTCACTATTGTTTTATTGTACAAAGAGATCAGAACACTTTGCGAAGGTTTGCATATTATTCTTTATCATGGGAATGTACTTTGAGAACACTTTTCTTCAAGATTAATAGCCTGAGCAAGCAACCAATGACTTTATTCAGTCTAGTAGGTTCTATTAGAATTTCCTGGTTACATTAGTCAAAAAAAAAAAAAAAAAATCTCAATTTCCTGGTTTGCCTAGAGCTCCTCTTGCTGTTTTTGCTATGCTTTCACTAAAAAAAATGATGTTTCTTCTCAACTTTCTTCAACTCTATTATGAATGGTTTATGTATGTTATTGTTGTGGTTAAATGAGGGATGTCTAAGAGCCAATGTTTGTACTAAAGCTGCTAGCTGTCCATGGTAGTGCAGCAAATTCTGCTATGCACTCTGTTTTGGGGCTTCAACCAGTCCATTTCATCCCCATTTTTGCTCAACCATAGTTATTTGTTAGTATGAAAAACTGTATTTAAAACAAGGGACAAAAACCCAAAATCATCTGAGCTTTAGCTCTTCAATTAATTTGGTTCCAAAAAGTTGTTCAAAAGCTGTCAAACTGCAATTTTTTGTGAAAATAACTGATTATTATGACACTAACTTGTTCCCTTCCATTTCTAAGTAAATTCCTATCATTTGTACATTCTTAACCCACGTTCTTCATATATCTGGACACGCATAAAACTCAATAGCCTTTATTGGACAGCAAGCATGCTATTACACTTGTTCATGAATTCCTTTACCATGCTTGAAATGAGGGGTTTTAAAGTTTTGGCTTAGTGATAAGTATGGAGAGAAGTTAAATGGGTTGAGGTTGCTATTTGAATAAAGTTTCATCCTTTTTTAGGTAAATAAAGTAATCTGAGGTATGAACAACTACCTAATAAATGTTAGTAATGTTAGCTTTAAATTTTAAATAGACAAGTATAGCCTAGACTGACTTGTATTTCCATTGTATTATTATTTCTAGGTGCTAACATATTAATCCTCCATAATCACTCGATACTTCTTGAAAACATCACTAAAATTACATACTTAGAATATAAGAGTAATTTGATGCCAATTTTCTCTCTCTTTTCCCCTTCTTTCTTTCACCTTTTTTTTTTTTTTTGTTTTTTCCTGAAATCTAGTTATAGCTTGTAGTTTTATTAACCTTGAGAATCACTGGAGTTTTCATTACAAGCTTTCTCCCCTGTAACTGAGTTATGATTATAACCCCTATTCCCACCTTTGGTTCTTGTTATCTACAACAGCATCCCAATTGGCTAAATTTAACACATGTTTCATCTGGCTTCTTCCATTTAATATGAGTCTCACTGCAATACTTGGTTGATGATCAATCAACATATAGTTCTGGGCTGATTTGAACTCTTGTAAATTTTGTTTTGTAACCTTTTTGTTTCCCTTCTTCTTGATAACTAACTTATTCTTTGGGTTCAAGTTTAAACTTGATAAGATATATAGGAAGTGCTGGCAGTCAAATCTCGTTCCCCGCTCAAAATTATAATTCTTTTTATTATTATAACAAATTAGATTCCAACAAAAGCCAAATACAGATCGATCCTCACCAACAATTCAACAAAAGCCCTTCTACTGTGCGGCCCAGTTGTTACTATAACTTACTGTTGGGCATGCATCTAGTGTAATTGTACCTGTTTTTTTTTTCCTTTCAAATATTTTTAAATTTTTTAAAAAGTAAAACCAGGGACAAACTAGCATTTTCCTTCAACAAAAGCAAAACTGTTTTTCCATTTCAAACTAGTGGAGATGAGAATGTATTTTTTGTGCACTTTTCTTCAAGATTAATGGCCTAAGTAAGCAACCAAGGATTTTATTCAAACTAGTAGGTTCGATAGAATTTTCTGGTTTGCCAAGAGCTACTCTTGCTGTTTATGCTATGCTTTCACAAAAAAAATGATGTTTCTTCTCAGGTTTTGGATAACTCTAGTATGATTGGTTTATGTAGTTGATATTGTGGTTAAATGAGGGATGTTTAAGAGCATGAATGTACTTTGGATGCTAGCTGTCCAGTGTAGTGCAGAAAATTCTGCTATGCACTCTGTTTTGGGGCTTCAACCAGTCCATTTCATCCCCATTTTTCTTTTGCATCTTTTGCTCAACCAAAGTTATTTGTTTGTATGAAAAACTATTGAAAACAGGGGACAAAAGCCAGCCATCTTGTGAGCTTTAGCTCTTCATTTAATTTGGTTCCAACAAGTTACTAAAAAGCTGTCAAATGCCATTTTAATGGTGAAGATTCCAGATTTCGGATACTTCCTTGTTCTCTTCATTTCTAAGTAAATTCCTATCATTTGTACATTCATAACCCACGATCTGAATATATCTTTCATGTAGAAAACAAAATGGCCTTTATTGGACAGCAAGCATGCTATTAGTCATGTTCATGAATTCCTTTAGAATGCTTGAAATGATGAGTTTTAAAGTTTGTCTTTAGGGATCTATGTTTCTTTCCGAATGTGATAAACGCCATACATAGTATTGGATGCTAGATTGTTAATAATAGTTGTTTTCTCAATGTGCAGAAGGAGATGCAAGGTAGGTTGGATGGCCTAGAACCAGAGCAACGTAGTGATGAGGCAGCAGCGACTGTCTTTAGGGAGGTCCTTGGCCATCGACCTGGATATGCACGAGGACTCGGGGAAATGGTCATCCCCGAGTCAAGTAGACAACGTGACAAACTTCAAATGCAACAGTACCTGTCTGAGATTGAAAAACACAAGAAAGATGCTGAAGAGTACAAGAGTCAGCTGGATGAAATGAGGACAGAGATGCGGGCTCTTAGGGAGCATCAGATACAGACTGACAACTTGCTTCAGTCTTTCTTTAGGGGTTTTCCGTCATTCATTGAGTCACTTTGACATACTCAGTGTAGCGATTCCCCCGACCCATAAGGGGGTGATATGTTTTGGATATTTTGGGTAGTTTTTTGTTAGTCAATATGACAACTGGGCAATATATATATATAGTACTATATATATTTATATATAAAGGGATCTATGTCTACACCGGGGAGATAACAAGTTTGGGTGTCCTCTTTTTGAGAAGCTTTTGAGATAACAAGGGATCAGTGTAAGTTCCTTATTTCAAAAATATTCTCACCCAAACGATACAAATACTTGTTGACTTTTTCTTTGGCCATGCATCTTGCACATACATGATGAGTATGTTCCTAATTATGGAGGAATGGGATCAAACCCTATTCCCCCCTTGGTGAACGCCTAAATATAATTTTGACTTGGTTGGTGTTTGTTTGTGCATGTATTCTTCAGAATCAATGGAGGAATGGGATCAAGAGACACTGGAGAAGGTGGTGGAGTCGAAGAAGATGGAGTATAACCAAAACAAACCAACTGATATTGTACATTCATATTAACTCTAGGATTCTTTCTTCCGTATGATATTAGCGGTTGCTTCTTCTTTTTTAAAAAAAAAATGCTATTGGAAAGTGTTGTGCTCTCTTGATTGCTCCCCAAATCTCAATTAGATGCTATTAACTTACACACAAGCATGTGTGTAAGTTTCTCTGAGAATATTTTGAAGCTAGAATAATCTGGTGGTTACATTCATAGATGTAGGCTTGTAGCTGTGGCAATATCCCTCATTTAGGGTGGATATTAAGGGGATGTTTGGACGTAAGATTTTCATGAAGATTTCTGAAACTTTTGAGAACTTTTAAAGATGGCTTTTTGCGGAGCTTTGTGAAAGTGGTGGGACTCATTAAAAGCATGTTCAGATTGAGAAATTTTTTTAGAGGTTTTTGTTGGAGGTTAACAAGTTGGTGGGGCTCATTCAAAAATACGTTTGACAAGAAAATTTTGTAAGAGGTAACATGCTTTTTTATTGGATGTTATTTTTTGCAGTCTTGTGAATACTTGAAGCATTTTTAATAATAGGTGAGGATTCAAATGTGACAAATAGATAGAGAATTAGTGAACCTTGTATTTATGTGGGTTGTTGGTGCACTACGATTTGAAGGCAATACATTGGTATTTCTTCTAAACATGCTCCATTAAACCTATTCTTTTCATATAACTGAATTTTTTAGTCTTCCTTAATGTTGTGCAGTCTGTTGATATTGTCAAATACATGGATGAGTATGAGAAGCAACGTGAGATATATATCATGAAAAAGCTCGCTCGCCTTCTCCCCGGAAAAAGCCGTTGAGGAGAGCTCAAGCTGAAAGAGAGGTTGAGAGAGAAATTGAAAAGAATAATGGCAGGGGAAGTGATAGGGGGAGACAGAGGGAAAGGAGTTCTGGGAGGGAAACTGTGAGTGAGCAGAAAGAGGGAAGGCCAGGGAGGCATGATAATGTGATTGAGAGAGAAACTGAGAGGGAGCATGAAAAGAACCATGGAAAGGGGAGTGATAGGGGGGCAAATAGGGGAAGGGGTTCTGAGAGAGAAACTGGAAGTGAGAGAAAAGAAAAAAGGTCAGGTAGGGATGATAATGAGACTAGGAGAGAAATTTTCTCTTATACAGAGCATGAAAAGAACCATGGCCGGGGTAGTGATATTGGGACACATAGAGAAAGGGGAGAAGGTCAGGTAGAGATGGTAATGAAAGCAAGTCTTCAAGATCAAGGCACGAGTTGTCTAATTCTCCTTTAGATCGTCATCATAGGAGCAAGCATAGATCTCATTCTCCTCCACCAGCTGCTGATACCAGAGCAGGAGACAAGGTGTCTGGTGGTATCCACTCCTTCAAATGAATTTCCTTATTTATTTGTTTTCTTACAATAATTCTCGCATTGAAAAAACCAATGCAATTAAAATTGTTTTCATACTAGAACTGCTTTTGTTTTCCATTCGCAGGGCAGACATTGGCATAGGATTGACTAGTTTTGTCATCTTGGATAACTGCTATAAAAGTTTCAGAAATTAGTGTTTTAAAATTGATGGACAATCACTTCTTTTCCTTAATAAGAAAAAAATGGAGTGGGTGAGAAATTTAGTTGTTGAATGATTTACTTTTAGCTTGAGCTCTCAGTTGAATTTATGTATTTTCTTTGACATGCATTTCCCGAGTTCAGATCTAAAAAGGAGAAATATATGAAAAAGATCAGAAGTGCATATTTGTTAAGATTGTTTGCCTTGTGTTGGTGCTCATCTAAAGTTCCTGACTGTGGGTTCAATTGACAAATAATTTCAGGTGGAAAACTTAAGAGGCTCTGAAGACCGGTAAGCTGCTGATGAATTTCAAACTCTTCACTTAAGGTTCAGCAAGGAATCTTTTTAAGATATATCCACAAACTACTAATATTAGCCGAGAAATGAAAAAAAGGCCAGTTATCATATATAAATCACCTTTGCAACTTTGTAACCACACTCCGAAAGTTATTGCCAAGGCTTTGTTTGATGGAGTGTGGCTTTCCATCAGCTTCTGCTTTTATGAAGCAGAAGTTGCCTTACTGCCCATTTGGCGGTGAACTTTTCTTTGCTTTTGTTAAGTGGCTTGGGCTATTTTAGGTGGCTTTTTAAGAACCAGCTCATTATAGTTCTTTGAAGCTGCTGAGTTTCTCAAATTATTACTTATCAAACTGGCTCTATTTTATTGCTTTGTTCAGTTTGTGCTGTGATGGAAGTGGTGAAAATGCACATTGGAGTAATGGCTTCTTCTCCTTAGATTTTGTACACATTGATTTTTTAATGCATAAGGGACAGAGAATTTATATATAATGTTTCCGTTTTATGAAGCTTTTCGTTCTGTTATGCGACTGTTTTTTCTCTATTATACCTTTGGTTCTGGATTTCAGCATTTTCATTTCCTCAGCCAACAGGGGAGGGAGACGCCTTGCATACATGTGAAGTAAGGTGTTAGCAATAAAATGAACTTGAGAAATAATCTCAACTGCATGAATAAAAGAAATTAAAAATTTCACAAGAATTTTGCAGAATTTAGTTTGGAAGGAAAAAGAAATTCTTCATAATATCTTAATAACAACTTCTTCCCTGAACCAAAAAGGGAAAAAAGTCTTACTTTGGGATCTGGAGTCGAAGGTTCTGAGTTTGCTCCAGTTACAGCAAAACTGCATTTTAGATTTGCACCTACTAGGGTAGATAAATTAAATTAGGCTCATCAATATACTTGAATTTGTTAACTTATGTTTTTTCCTTTTGTTCTTTTCTTTCTCTAAAGTCGGACAATACGCTAAGAAAAACACTACTTTGCCCCATAGGTTTGACACCTCTATTTGACCGCTCGGTCAAAATTTTTTTTTTTTTTTTTTTACTTAGTGATTAAGGAAGTGATTTTAAATGTATTGATGTATTTTTTTAATTTTTTAAATGTATTTAAATATGTAAAAAAATTGTGAAAAGTAAAATGAAAAAAAAAAAAAAAAATTTTACACTGGACGGTAAGGCCCAGCGGTCAATTTGGGGCGGCATAGTAGCCGCGCCCATACGCTAATCTTATTGAGATTGATCTTGAAGTAAAGCTTTTAGCTGGTGGTTGCTTGCTGCTTGATCAGGAATAATGAGAATGATTCAGTAGCTAAGATCAAGGCTGCTGAGGAGGCTCTGGAAGCAAAGGAAATGGTAAGGCGTGAGATATATATCTTCGTGTTTGCCACCTTTCTTGATCAAAGACGATATGTAGACCAGTGGGTGCTAATGCTGATGAACGGTCTCATTTAAATAGAATTGTGGAACTTGGTAGTGGTTATTTCGGTGGATAGTAGAGTTAAACAATCTATTATAACAATGATGTTTATCTATTATTTAAGGTGTAACTCAGTTTGTACTTGATATGAGAATATAATGCACCACCCAAGTGTATAAATACCTATGAATTTGGATGAGTTGATGGATTTTATTTGCTTCATGTGTTTTCAATGTCCAATTTAAATGAATGAAGTAGAAGTTGGTTGAATGTTGCCTTTAGGAACAACCAAAAACAGGACCCAGTAAGAACACTGGGTCAACATGTTTATTAATAATTCGCTTTTCCCGGCGATTGTAAACACTTTATTGGGGATAATTTTTTGCTAGTAAATGTGTTCTATGTGTTCAATTCTTGGGGCCCAACCTTCAATTAAGAGTTCTGTGTTCGAATGAGGTGATTGTAAATGTAAAGATGGTTGTAGCACGCTGGTGGTATGATGCTAATCTGCCTTTCAATGCGGCTCAATCCAAGTTTTATCAACCAGTTATCGATGCCATGATTGTCATCGGGTCAGGATTCAAGGGCTCTTCTTTATATGAGTTGAAAGGAAATTTATTAAAGATGGCTGTAAATGAGGTTCAAGATTATTTGCAACAAATTAAAAAAGTTTGGAATGAGACCGGTTGTTCATTAATGGCAAATGGTTGGACAAACCAGAAGCAATAATCAATAATCAACTTTCTAGTTTATTGTTCGAAAGGTACAATGTTCTTGAAGTCTGTTGATACATCTGGCCTTAGAAAAGATGCTGAAACATTGTTTAATATTTTTAATGAGGTTGTTCAAGAAATTAGAGTTGAGAATCTTGTGCAGGTCATAACGGACAATGATGCAAGTTATAAAGCTGCAGGAAAAAAGTTGTAGTTTCTACTAGTCCCCTTGTGCAGCTCATTGCATAGATTTGATGTTGAAGAATTTTTTTGATCCAATACATTTTTTCCTTATTAATGATACTATAAAAAAAGGCAAAAAAGATAACAAAATTCATCTGTAACCATGGTTGGGTTTTGGCATTGGTGAGAAAAGATTTTTCCAAAGGTCATGATTTGTGTCGTCATGCAATTACAAGGTTTGCGACAAATTTTTTAAGCATCCAATGCTTGCTCTTGTTTAAGAAAGAACTCAGACAAATGTTTACTTGTGATAAATGGATTGCATCAAGTCATTCTAAGAGCAATATAGGGAAGGAGATAGCTGTGATCGTTTTAGAAGATAAAGAGTTTTGGGCTCAATGTCAATTTATTGTTAAAGTTAGTGAACTTTTGGTTCGTGTTCTACGACTTGTTGACGGGGATGAGAAGCCTGCAATGGGATACTTGTATGATGCAATAGAAAGAGCCAAAGAGAACATAAAAGCAAGATGCAATAACAAAGTTAGTATATTCAGTCCATTCACCAGGATCATTTATTCTAGATGGGATAAGCAGCTTCATAGTCCATTACATGCGGCAGGTTGTTTTGCTTAACCCTGGAATTTACTATAGCCCCAACTTTAAAAATAAAATGATGTTGTAAGAGGCTTCAACAACAGTGTTATGAAGATGGAACTTGATCCCGATAATCAAGACAAGATCATTGCAAAACTTGAGTTGTATAAGAGTGTAGTAGGTGAGTTTGGACATTCTTTAGCAATCCGCTAGCGTGATAAGATTAATCTAGGTATTATCATTTATCAATATCATTTGTTAAATAGTGTGATTTTGTACTTTAGATTTTATCTTATTTTATTTTTACTTGCATTTAATTAATAACTTATAATTGTATTATTGTTATAGTTGCATGGTGGACCCAATTTGGTTGCAAGGTTTCAACGTTTCAAATGTTTGCTGTTCGAGTACTAAGTCAATGTTGTAGTGCAATTGGATGTGGGAGAAACTGGAGCACATTTGATTTTATTCATTCGAAGAAGAGAAATAGATTAGTGCATAAACGTTTGAATGACTTAGTATTTGTTTGTTATAACTTGAAACTGCGAGAGGTAAATTTTTTTAATACTAATGTTTTTCACTGTTGAGAAATATATAACATTTTCACTTATATTTGATTTTATTTTGATAAGAGCATAAAAAAGGGAAGAGATGCTTTAGATCCAATCAATCCTGAAAATATTGATTTGATGGAAGAATGGGTGGGTGAAGAATTTGAGCTTCTTGATGGAGAAGATTAGGATTTGGCAAGTATTGAAGAGCCATTAGTCTCATTAAATGAGGAAAACGATGATAATGTTGGTGTTGATGACGGTGGTGACGTTGATGAAAATATTTTAATTAACATGTCGAATTCTGATCCTTATTGTCTTTTTGATGAGGATGAGTGATTTTTTATGATGGTGGTGATGTTAATGATTTTATCATGATATTGTTGGTGTTTATGTTAGTTGTAATTTAAAACTTAAAACTTGTATTGAGAAGTATTGAATTTATGACTTATTTTATTATTATTTTGGAATACAGTTAATGCTTGTATATATATAATTTATCCAAGTATAAACTATTCTGAAACAGCACACGAAACAGTATCGGTACCGAAACGGTATCGATATCGAAATATTATTCCGAAACGGCACACGAAATGGTATTCAAAACTTTGCTCCTTTGCACTCTTTGGTCCGCTAGTCAACACCACGGGATCAAAATCTCTGACTCCGATGTAACTACGTATTTATATTTTTCTACTTAATGATGTACTTTATTTTTTAAAAGTAATCAATTATTGTTGCAGGTCAATGTTGGCAATGTGATAGAAAATAATTTGGGAGAGGGAGACACTTCTGGCTCTGTCTATTTTTTTTAATATTAAAAAGGCCATGGGGCTACAACCATGCCATCCTCGAGACCGAACTTCGGTGGCTATAACTTTTTCCTTATTATTTATATGATGATTTAATGTACTTAAGAGATTTTTTAGAAGTTGATCATCCAGTATGAATCATTAGATGAATTGCTATTCCATGATGAGTTTTCCATATCCTTTTTACATTTCTTCTCCAATCATTATCAAATAAGGCCTCGTTTGTTTTCACATATGAGATGAGTTGAGTTAAGTTAAGATAAAAGTTAAATAAAAATTGTTAGAATATATATTTTTAATATTATTTTTATTTTGGGATTTGAAAAAGTTAGATTATTTATTTATTTATTTGTGTAAAAAATTGATAAAATAATAATTAGATGAGATTAATTGAAAAAAGTGATAAAAACAAACGAGACCTTAAAATTTTTTTCCACGCATGAGAGAATTTTTTGCGATAGAAAAATGCTAAAGACAGTCGCCTAACTCAAGCGCCGTGTAAACGACTGCTGAGTTGGCAAAAAAACACTGCATTTTGTGTTTTTGAGTTCTCGTTTGTCCCGCTGCACCCTCCCTCTTCTCCATCCCAAATCTCGCCGCAATACCTTCCTTCCCTCTTTCTAGACCCACGCTGTAAAACGGCAAGACCCTTCCCTCACCTCCATCCCAAATCTCGCTGCAACTGCAAGACCTTCCCTCTCTCTCTAGTAATACCGAAGCCAACCCCCCAAAAATGGTCCTGGAAAGAGTGGAGGGATAGGCCAAGATCTTGGGTGGGGTTGGAGGCTTTTGAAATTATTTCAGGTGGGCAGCTCTGGAAATTGATAGAGGAAGTTGTAGAACTTGTCGGTCGGAAATAAAGATTTCAAGGTATCTGTGATGGCCTTAGAGTCTAGACTTGATGGAATGAAGGTTTTTTTTTTTTTTTAAAAAAAAAAAATGAAGTTCATAACCCAGATATATGTAGTAGTATCAAAAAACAAAACCAAGCTTGACCCATTTAACAAAACACCCAGAATCTCCAGACTTCAAAACTAACCGAAAATATAAAAGAAAAATAAAGGAAAAAACATACCAAAACACAAAGCTAGAAATAAAAAAGGGAACTAGGGGATAGACTTAGATCTTTACAATAAAAGCATAGGAAATTGGGTATTGAACAGGGGATTGAGAACAGCCATGCCTTTGAAGCGAAGAGCTCGGGAACTTGTCGTCCGTAACTTTTTCTTTTAGATGCCTTGCTTTTTTCTTCTATTTTCGTATGTTTTCAAGACGTCGTCGTTTTTAATTTTTCCACGTAAGCACTGTTTGCATCCCACTTGCACACACCGACTGCCTCTAGCATTTTTGGGTGTAAAGACGACATGTACACCTTGACTTCTAAGGGCCTTGAAGCATCATTATGTCTCATGTTGGATGGTTGTATATAGAATATATTATGATCCAAAATACAAATTCATGGCACAATATTTCTGCGGGTTTTTTTGGCCGATTTTTCGAGAGTTTTTTAGGCGTTTTTCAGGGCGTTTCTTTCTGGCGTTTCTCTTTCTGGAGTTTTTGTTTGGCGTTTTTTCTGGGCGTTTCTTTTTGGGCGCTTTTTTTTTGGACGTTGTTTCTGGAGTTTTTTATGCGTTTCTTTTTCTGGCGTTTTTTCTAGGCGTTGTTTTGGGAGTTTTTTTTGGGATATGTTTTGGCTTTTTTAGGCGTTTTTTCTGGGCCTTTTTTTGACGTTTTTTCTGGAGTTTGTTAGGTGTTTCTTCTATGGCTTTTTTTATGGGCGTTTTTTACTAGCGTTTGTTTGGTGTTTTTTGTGGGCATTTTTTTTGGATGTTGTTTCTGGAGCTTTTCATGCATTTCTTTTTTTGGCATTTCTTTTTTTTGGCGTTTGTTTTGTTGTTTTTTTTTTATACATTTTTCTGTCTTTTTTGTTTTTTGCATTTTTTTTTCTTTTATTGTGTGTTTTTTCCGTTACGTTTTTTTACTGTGCATTCATTTATTTATTTTTTTAAAATCAAAACTCCTCTTCTCATTCATTAACAATAAAATAATTAATTATTACAAGCCATGCGCAATATCTTTCATTACAAGAGAAAAATCTTAGTTGGTCCATTTTCAATCTAGCATTGTTCTCCTTCTAATTGTAAAGCCCTCTTGGACAAACTATGAGTCACATTGTTTCCTTCTCTATAGATATGATTGAGCATCCCAATTTGATCTTTGAGAGCAAACATGTCTCATGTCATCCATCAGCTGACCCATCCATGACCATTAAGGATAGGTTTGGAAGTCAAATTTTTTTAAAAATTTTCATCTCATCTCAACTCATCATTACATCTTTTTCAAATCTCCATATAAAATATAATAAACAATTCAACTTTTTCAAATCTCAATACACCTTTTTCAAATTTCAATTCAACTTTTTCAAATTTTAAAACTAAAAAATAATATTTTAAACTTTAAAACAAAACATAAAATTCTCATCTCACCCTCCAAACCTATCCTAATTGTCCTTACTATCTCGCAAGGTCTTGATCAACGTTTGAGCATCACCCTAAAAAATTACATCTTTTACATCAAGTCATTGGGATTGCTATTGGTTTGGATTATTATTCAAGAAGGTAAGGTAATAAGCCAATTAGTGTATGGTAATTGAGGTGCATTTATCTATGGCTCAAAATGTCCAAGGAGGTGTAACATGATTTTTGAAATCAGGCATAACCTCATTTTCTTATGAATAAAGTTCTTGATTACTTATAAAAAAATATATATATAAATTGAACGATTTAACATTGTGTTTAATTCGCCAAAAAAGAAACATGTATGTAGTCCAGTTTTATGTATCCTGTTTAGTGTATTTGTTTTTATAAGGGGGACCTTTTGCAGCGACCAAAACTCGCCTGAAATTATTATTTGCAATACAACATTTTTTCCGGCGATCAATTATCAATTTCCCGCCGGTAGAACTTGCCACACTTATTTTTTTTTTTTGGCACTTAATGGCATGGCAAATAAATATTTTTGGAATAAAAAAGCGTCGGAAAACGACTCTCAGCGATGATTAACCATGGTTAATATTTTTTTTGGCAAAATTTTTGGACTTTTTCCAATAAAAGAAATCGCCGCAAAAATCTAGCTATTATTTGCGGCTCATTTTTGTTTTCGGTGGCAAATTCTCAATTAAGACATCATGATTTCTGCGACTAGGGGTCGAAGGAAAATCGCAGGCGAAAGTTAATTGTGGTGATTTTTAGTGCATTTTTATTTTTAATATTGCAGTTAAATTTTAGTTGAAATTTGAGGTTGATCATGTGGAGTTTTCATGATCTCGAATCAGCAAATCTAGACCAAATGACGGTAATGTTCTCTGAAATCCAAGTTCCGTTTCTTTATTTTTCAATTGCGGGTTTTCACGTGTGTTTTCTTGTACACACTTAACATGCTATATATAGAAATACTATTAGTTATATAAATATATTTATAAATATATATAAATATATAAATATATATATATATATAATGAATTCCATAATAAATGAAGTGGCTTCTAAGTTGCAAAACTCTAACCCTATAGATGATGTATCTATATAGAAATTAGGCCGGTTCATTGGTAAGGCCATTTACCATTGTTTAAGGCCCACACCCTATCCCAAGGCCTTCAAAAGTAAAAGTGAGGGTTTTGTTTTTTTTTTTTTATATATATAATTTTTTAAAAATAAACATAAAAACGATTTCATTAAATAAAATCTAAAATAATTTTTATATTTTTTGTGCAAGGCTCCATAATGCTAAATTTAATATTTAATATAATGAATTATTTATATTTTTAAATAATTTTTTTAAGATCATGCTAAATTGAGGCCTCATTTTAAGTTGTTGTATTAAATACAAATTCAAACAAAACTTATTTAAAGAATTTTAATAAAATCTTATTTTATTGAAAAATATGAAAATATTTCATATAATAGTTTATATTTTATTGTATTATAATTATGAATGGCTCACTTAAATATTGCCTTCGACCTTAATTTGTGTACTTGAGGATAGAAATGCAAGAATCACACATGTAGTGTGAGCTCAAAACATTACCTCATATATGAATTAAGGTATAAATACATACATGATACATACATACATACATATACATGATATATATATGTATATGTGTATATATAATATACATACCTGCCCCCACCAAAGGTCGATGCATCGAAGTGCAGAAAAACACAGCACAAGCACACAATAAACCACAACACCTTCTGTTGGAATATACAAAATCATATAGAGAAATTGGAACTAAAATCCCGAGAAGCCAAACAAAGGATTTCATCTACTAGTAAAGTTGTTAGTTGACAGTTAAGCTAGTTATTCAAATAAGTTGAGTTGGCCAAATGTCAAGCAATGAATAGTCATGCTAATCAGTCACAAGTGTATAAATAGATCCATTTGTATAGTTATGATCTTCATGAAATTAATAAGAAGTAATCCAGTTTTCTTCCCTCAAGTTCTTAAGTTCTTTGTTTTTCTTAATTTGGATTTTTGTTTTTAGCAATTTTACATGGTATCATTGAGAATAAAGAATCTTCCGCTGCTTTCTTGATCTATTCTTGATCCTTTCTTGCTTTTATGGCAAATTATTTTGCTTCTACGGCAAATCCTTTTGATGGTATAGCAAATCCTTCTGATGGTACAGCAAATCCTTCTCCTTCTATGGCAAATCCCTCCGATGATTCATCAAGTTACTACAATCTGCATCCCTCTGATAATCCTGGAGCTCTTCTAGTTTCAAAAATCTTCACTGGTGAGAACTACATTGCATGGAGTCAATCTATTTCCATTGCCCTCACTGTGAAAAACAAGATCGCTTTCATTGATGGAAGTTTGGCTCAACCTAATCTTGATGATCCTAGGTTTCGAGTTGCTTGGCTGAGAGCAAATAATCTAGTGTTATCTTGGTTGATGAATTCTATTGCCAAAGAAATTCGTGGCAGTACTCTCCTTTATTTTACAAGTGCATTTGATATCTGGGAAGAGCTCAAAACTCAATATCTTTGAAGTGATGGTCCAAGGGTTTTCACTTTGGAAAAGTCTCTTAGTTCTATTTCTCAAGGATCAAAATTTGTCACTGAATATTTTAGTGAATTCAAGACTTTGTGGGATGAATACATCAGTTATCGTCCTATTCCAAACTGCACATGTGGAAATCTTGATAGATGTTCATGTAACATTCTAAAGAACCTCATTGATAGTAACAATCTGACTATGTAATGAAATTTTTAATTGGCTTACATGATTCTTATTCAGTCATGAGAAGTCAATTATTGCTTCAATTCCCATTACCTTCCATGAGCAAAGTTTTTTCTTTGCTACTACAAGAAGAAAGCCAAAGATCCTTCACTAATGTAGTTGGCATTCCTCTTGATTCACATGCTATGATTGCTACACAACCCCAAGACCAACATCAACAAATGGGGTTCGAGTCACAAAGTTAAAAGGCAAAACATGTGACATGTTCTCATTGTGGTTATTCTGGCCACCTAGCATACAAGTGTTTTCAACTAATTGGCTATCCACCTGGATGGAAGGTCCACGAGGCAAAATATTTCTTTCTATCTCATCTGGAAGTGCAAATGTTCCAAGATTGCCCATTGCAAATAATGCCTCTTCTTTGGAGCAAAATTCAAGCATTCCCAACATGTTTTTTTTTTTTTCTCAAGAGCAAATTCAAAATCTATTTACACTTGCTAATAGCCTATCCAATTCAAATATTAATTGTAGTGCAACAGCTAATGTTGCCTCCACCTCAGGTAATTTCTCTTCTTGTAATACAGTTTCATTATCAAAGAATCACTTTACTTGGATTCTTGATACTGGGGCAACAGATCATATGGTCTGTTCTCCTCAATTCTTTGATTCCATCAATTCACCTAGTAACCTTCTAAAGTTCGTTTACCAAATGGCCAATATGTCCCCATTGTTTTTACTGGAACTGTTAAATTTTCATTTGATATAACCTACATAATGCTCTTTATGTTCCTTCTTTTAATATCAATCTTATTTCTGCTGACTAAAGATAATTCAATTGGATTGTTTTTTCTCCAATCCAAATGCATTCTGCAGGACGTCAGCAATGGAAGATGATTGAGCTTGCTGAAGTGAAATTTGGTTTATATCATCTACAAAATTATTCTGCTAAAACAAACAATGAAATGCCTGATTCAATCATTTCACCTTCTATTTCTTTAGCTGAAACTTGTAATATCAATTCTGATATATGGTATTTTCAATTAGGACATCTTCCACCTGCAAGAATACAAATCATCAGTACATTTGATTCTTCTAAAAGCTACTCACAATTATGTCTGTGAGATTTTCCCTTTAGCTAGACAAAATAAGCTACCTTTTCCTATATCAAACAGTTATTCAAATAAAGCCTTTCAATTGGTTCATTGTGATATTTGGGGTCCCTTTTCTACTCCATCATATTCTGGTTATAGATATTTTCTAACAATTGTAGAGGATTATACAAGGTTCACCTGGTTATTTCTTATGAAAGCAAAAACAGACACTCGGTTTCTACTTACTAGTTTCATTGCTTATGTTCATACTCAATTCAACACAAATATTCAGACTCTTAGAACAGATAATGGTCAAGAGTTTAACATGCCTTTTTTTTTTTTTTTTTATCAAGAGCATGGCATTATACATCAATTATTATGTGTTGAAACACCTCAGCAAAATGGTAGGGTTGAAAGAAAACATCAACACCTATTGAATGTAGCTAGAGCCTTTTTGTTTCAGTCAAAGCTACCCTTGTCTTACTGGACTGATTGTGTGTTAACTGCCACACATCTTATCAATCGTACTTCTTCATCTATACTCAATAATCAGACACCATATTACCTTCTATTTCAAAAATCACCAAAATACAACTATGTCAAAGTTTTTGGCTACTTGTGCTTTGCAAGTACAATCACAAGTGATCAAGGCAAGTTCCAACTGAGAGCTTCAAAGTGTCTATTTCTTGGCTATCCACCCAACATAAGAGGATACAAAGTCCTTAATCTATTCACTCTCAAAACCTTTGTATCCAGAAATGTGATCTTCCATGAATCAATCTTTCCTTCTATTCCAAACACCATTCATACACCTTTTGTTTTTCCTGATTTTCCTTAAGTCTATGACTCAACAGTTCCAAATAATTCTTCTTCAATGATGCCTAATAATCCTGAGACTAATAATTCTGCAACTCCTGAGACTAATAATCTTAGAAGGTCTAAAAGAATTAAGCATTTACCTACATATTTGCATAATTACTATTGTGGTAATATGACTAAGATAGCTTCAGCATCTCTCAACTGCTCGTCTTCTGGTAAGCCTCATTCTATTCTCTCTTTTCTTTCTAATTCCAAATTATCTCCTAAACACAAAGCCTTATGGCAAATGAGATAAAAGGTCTTGAACTTAATAAAACTTAGGATCTTGCCATTTGCCTCCAAATAAAACTGCAATAGGTTGCAAATGGATTTATCGTGTGAAATTTAAAAATGAAGGTACAATTGAGAGGTACAAAGCTAGATTAGTAGCAAAGGGGTATACTCAACAAGAAGGCCTTGATTTTTTTTACACTTACTCTCCTGTTACAAAAATGACAACTGTGCGTGTTTTACTTGCTATTGCTGCAATAAAACAATTGCATTTGTATCAACTTGATGTAAATAATACTTTTGTGCATGGAGATTTAAATGAAGAAGTGTATATGCAATTACCACCAGGATTTTCAGCCCCTAATGATCCTCGAGTTTGTAAACTCAAAAAGAGTTTATATGATCTAAAACAGGCCTCAAGACAGTGGTTTTCAAAACTGTCTTCATCATTACTTCAGTTTGGCTTTACTCAAGGCAAATTAGATTCAAGCCTTTTCATAAAACAGACTTCAACTAGTTTTATGGCTTTACTGATATATGTTGATGAAGTTATAATTGCTTCTGATAGTATTGAGCACATAGCTACTGTAAAGAAATTTTTACATGATTCCTTTACCATCAAGACTTGGGTGAGTTGAAATATTTCTTGGGTATTGAAGTGGCTAGATCAGCCAAGGGCATTACCTTGTGTCAAAAAAAGTATGCTCTAGATATTCTACAAGAAAGTGGCTTCTCTGGTTGCAAACTAGTGGCTTTTCCTATGGAGTCAACTCTAAAGCTCACTGAAAATGACTCTTCCCCACCATTATCTGATCCTGCATCTTACAGAAGGCTTGTTGGCAGACTACTCTATCTCACAATCACAAGACCTAATCTGGCTTATTCAGTACAAGCACTCAGTCAGTTTATGTCCAATCCTAGCACCATGCATCTTCAAGCTGGTAAAAGAGTTCTTTGATTCATAAAGGCTACACCAAGTCAAGGAACTTTTCTAGCTGTAGCATCTTCCTTGCACCTAAAGGCTCACTCAGACAGTGATTTTTTTTTTTTGGGGCGGGGGGGCTGTCTTGACACTAGAAGAAGTGTCACTGAATTTACAGTTTTCATAGGAGACTCTTATATCTTGGAAGTCAAAGAAGCAACCTACTGTAAGTAGATCATCTGCAGAATCTAAATATAGGGCCCTAGCTTATACAACTTGTGAACTTCAATGGCTGGTTTATCTCTTGGCTGACTTAAAAATAACTCATTCTCAAGCTGCACTACTTTATACTGACAGCAAACTTGCATCTGAAATTGCCTCAAATCCTGTTCATCATGAAAGAACAAAACATATCCAACTAGATTGCCATCTTGTTTGAGAAAAACTGCAAGAAGGCCTGATCAAGATCATTCATATTCCATCCAAGTATCGGCAGACAAATTAACCAAACCTCTCGAATCTCTCAACTTTCATCATCTTATTTTCAAGATGGGAATGATTAACATTCATTCTCATCTTGGAGGGGGGTGTTGGAATATACAAAATCATATAGAGGAATTGGAACTAAAATCCTAAGAAGCCAAACAAAGGATTTCATCTACTAGTAAAGCTGTTAGTTGACAATTAAGTTAGTTATGTAGATAAGTTGAGTTGGCCAGATGTCAAGCATTGAATAGTCATGCTAATTAGTCACAAGTGTATAAATAGATCCATTTGTATAGTTATGATCTTCATGAAGTTAATGAGAAGTAATTCAGTTTTCTTCCCTCAAGTTCTTAAGTTCTTGTTTTTCTTCATTTGTATTTCTGTTTTTAGCAATTTTACACCTCTCTCTCTCTCTCTCTCTCTCTCTCTCATTCATTACAGGCAAGAACAACTAGCACAAATCAATTAAGGTTGAGAGTAGATGAGATCAGGGGAATACATACATATAGCCATTTATATATATATATATTTATGTGTATGTGTGTGTGCACGTGTGTATATTAGATATAATATTATATGAGAAAGAAAGTACAAAGAAGGAGCTTCATGGTGGGATATTGTATATATGGATCAAAATGAGTAAATTCATCATGTATGTATATATATCTTTATATATATATAAGAGTACTGATAGACCCACAACACTTTGTACAACATATTGTATAACACTGTTATAAAGTAGGGGTATTTTTGTAAATCATCTTATAAAAATAACAGCATTTTACAAAAATACTCCTACTTTATAACACTGTTGTATAAAGTGTTGTACAAAATGTTGTGGGTAAATCATTTTCCTTTTTCTAAATCATTCATGCCTTTTTCTATTGTTATTTTAATAGTGATTTTTCGTCTTCCATTTTGCTTCTCGATTTTACTTCTGCAAATTTGTAAGAGACAGTTCGCTCCTTCTTCCGTTCACTGCCTCAGTGAGTTTCGGGAAATTCAAAGACTTCCACCGCCATTGTATTTTGAGCCTTTCTCTCCATTCTTTGGTCTCTCTCTCTGCTTTCTCTTTTTCTCTCTATCCTACGGAAAAGGCTACATCATATTGCCGCCATCAATGTCGCCAAAAGAAGGCCTTTGCCTCATTGAGTGCTGTCGTCAACCAAGATCTGCACCAGGCCAAGCCACCCCGAGCCCTCAATACCGCCTGCAGCACCACTAGACGCAACCCCAAACCGCCACTACTCCTCCGTAAGCCTCTGGTGCTTTTCCCCTCAGTAGAGCCCTTCTCTCTCTCTAGATTTCTTCTCCCTCCCGATCTCCTCAGCCACAGCAACACCTCCCAAGCCTCACGGCCAGCCACACCGCTACAAGCCACCTTCAATTGTCCTCACCCACAACCACACCCACAGATCCTAGAGTCGAGAACCAACGTAACCCTCCTCCAAATAGCTACTACTCAGCCCATCTTAGCCACCTTGAGGCCATCCCTTTGTTAGCACCACCTCCTCCAACATCGCTAGACGAAACCCCAAACCACCACTACTCCTCTGTAAGCCACCTGTGCTTTTCCCCTCAACAGAAGCCAAAACCCCTTTCTCTCTCCCCCATCGTGCCGATCCACTCTCTTTCGTACTCTCTCTCTCTCTCCCTCTCTCTCCATGTTTTTGTATTTATGTGTTATTTTGTTTATGGATTTGATGATCTCTGATTTTTGTTTGCAGAAGAAGGAGAATATTACTCCGAGTGGCTCAAAGATCGCAGTAATTTCAACTCCGCGCCTTACTTTTTTTTTTTCTGTATTTGTTTATCATAACCAGTGTTTCATTGTTCGCTTAGGAAAACTTAATGGGATTTTTATTACTCTGCTTGATTGAGGTTTAGATTTTTGTGGAATAGTAACAACGAGAGAACTGGGGGTTGGGCATTTCTATTTGTTGTTTCTATTATCTGTGTTCCCGATATTCTCTGCAACCAAACAAGGTCTTCAAATAGCTGTAGCTTGCTAATAACAATTATTTTTTGGTTCTCAGAAATTNTTATGGATTTGATGATCTCTGATTTTTGTTTGCAGAAGAAGGAGAATATTACTCCGAGTGGCTCAAAGATCGCAGTAATTTCAACTCCGCGCCTTACTTTTTTTTTCTGTATTTGTTTATCATAACCAGTGTTTCATTGTTCGCTTAGGAAAACTTAATGGGATTTTTATTACTCTGCTTGATTGAGGTTTAGATTTTTGTGGAATAGTAACAACGAGAGAACTGGGGGTTGGGCATTTCTATTTGTTGTTTCTATTATCTGTGTTCCCGATATTCTCTGCAACCAAACAAGGTCTTCAAATAGCTGTAGCTTGCTAATAACAATTATTTTTTGGTTCTCAGGAATAAAATGAATCAAGGGCTGAGCTGATTAATAGAATTGAAACAGGTAACTTTGGTGGGAATAATGGTTGTTAATTCTTCAATTTGGTTTCATACATTTCAGTTCTAAATGCGGACTGCTTTTTATTTTTATTTTTTTTGAGCTAATTAGGATTTGCAAAATTAGAGATCAAAGTTCGACACTAAAGTTAAGGTCTATTCTGATGAAAATGTTTGCTGGGTATCACAAGACGTGGTTGTATATTTATTTTGTTTTGCTTTCTATATGTGAAAATTTTGTGCATGACTTTGGATGTATTTTTGTTTTTTGAATTTTTGATATATAGTCATTTGTGCTTGAATAAAGTATCTCCTTCACATGGGTACTTGTTCTGTTTTTTGAATTGACAAGTGTTGGAATTGATATTTGAATCTTATGCTGGGTTTGCCCACACTTCTGGTTGGGGATTGCCATTAGAAACATCATATGTTTGATAAAATGGTATTTTATGTAATTAAAACAAATCATTTGAGATTAGGTTGACCGCTATGCTTGTAAATAGATATATAAGGATATTAGCGGACAATGTATATCTAATGTGTTCCCTTTGGTGTTGTATTATGCTGAATTTTCTTCATTGATATCTAATTGAACATCTAATTGGCATACCTGAACTCCCTGCACCAAATAGGATATATACAGGTTGGTGCTGTATTATGCTCAATTTTCTTCATCGATATCTATATTCAAGTCATGTAATTACATGGATTTAATTTTCTATCACCTAGAAAGGGGTGAAAGGCATACAAGGATAATAATATATAAAGTCTTTTTTACTTGTGAATGGTTCAGGCAATATTTGATTTTGTTCTTTTCTCTTTTAAAGATCTGCTTGACTATAATTGATATATTAGGTTTGAAGTAATGATAGTACTCCAATCTCCTAAAGACTTGGTGTTGTTGCATCCATTAGCAATCATTTTTGGATGTTTTATAGCTATAATTCATTAAGAAAGCAAGGGAAAAGGGTTGAAAACTTGAAGAATCTGAGAGAGAAAATAACTTGCTTTTGTTTGTTACAATTTTTGTTGCTGTCTGTTTCAATGTTTTATGCTGTCTGTTTTGATTTTCATGTTTACATGATCCTTCTCTTAGTATTGTATTTTAATTTTAATTTAGAAGTTTGTTCTTTCTCCTTAATTACTGGAAAATGAGGAATTGGCAGGGGTCTTAGTGAGGTTGAGGTCAGACTAGGAACAGGAAAGAGGAGGGATGATGGAGAGCATTTGCTCCAAGAAGTCGTCGTGGGAGGTGGGGTCGAAGTGGGAGTTCTGGACCTAGTTGTGAATCTCAGAGCTTTGCATCTATGACTATTGTTGTTGGTCATGATCAAATAGATATATTTCGAATTATCAGTGTAAAATTAGTTGACGAGGTATTGTGTTGTTGGATCATAATGATCCTCCTGTCATAAGACAATTGTTTTAATTTAAAGTACATAAATTTTTATTGAACTTAAAGTGCTGGTGGGACTTTCTTATCGGTTACTCTTCGAGATTGATTTTTCTTTCTTGAATGGAATTCTGTATCACATGTAGATAATTATACCGTGTTTTCTATATGGTGAACACATATGTATTTTGTAAAAAAATTGTTTTACCCAACTAGGCATAAGTGCCTTGCACGTTGCTCCTGACCTAGTATATCTATTTAATTATATAAAAGACAAGTTTTAACTTGCTGACTTGGCATTCAGTCCTTAAAAATAGGCTTAACAATCCATAAATTATCAGCACACCTTACAAACCAACAAACCGTTTGTTTGTAAAGGTTCAAGCAATGTAATGAAAAAACAAAGTTGCAAACCGTTTATTTGCAAAGAGTGAAGAGGTGCAATGATTCAGCATATTTACAAAGGTCAAGCGGTGCAATTGTCCAAACATTCTGTTTTGCACCATCGAAACAGCGTAACCTTTCCCCATCGTGAGCTACAACCAAGCCATTCCACATCACTAGATTTTGAAGAACCAAACTGAAATCGGTGGAGAAGATTTAGAGCACCACTTAGACATCAATCGGTGTAAAAACAATAAGAGCACCGCTTAGACGAATCGGTGCAATTGTCAACGTGCTCTATAGTTTATTTGTAAAGTTCGTTGAGATAGTTAAAAACAAATGGCCAAGCACTCCCATGCAGAGAAGCAAGAATCAGAGAAACCACTCTCAAGCACATTTCCAGACCTAAACCCGTGCCATAGAGAGGAGTTCCTTACCAAGAGATTGTTACGTGCGGCGACAGCCTGGGTGACTATTGACGGTGGCACAACTGGGAGTGGTGGTAGAGCATGGGGAGAAAAGGAGGGAGAGCAAACTGTCATTCACGACGGAGAGAGTGAGAACGTAGAGAGAGAGAAAGAGAGAGAGAGAGAGAGAGAGAGAGAGAGAGAAGGGGTGGCGTGGGGTGCCCGATGGTGCTGTCTATGCAAGTGGCGATGTGGCTTACGGTGGGGAGAAAATTCCTCTATTTTTGGCAGTGTAAAACAGAGCACCCTTTCCAAAGTTTTGCGGTGGCTGGCACGGTGGCGTGGGCAGCTTTGTGGAGTATGTTGTCGTTGCACGGTAGGAATCTCTCTGCCATAGCAGCAACCATAGAAAGCGAGAGAGAGAGCGAGCGAGAGATTGAGAGATGGTTTCGCTGAAGCTCCAGAACCGGCTCGCAACAAGTGTTCTCAAGTGCGGTTGAGGCAAGGTCTAGATCGACCCAAATGAAGTCAATGAAATCTCCATGGCCAACTCTCGCCAAAATATAAGAAAGCTGGTTAAGGATGGTTTCATCATCAGAAAGCCAACCAAGATTCACTCACGTTCTCGGGTGCGCCGCATGAAGGAGGCTAAGAGGAAGGGACGCCATTCTGGATATGGTAAGCCTAAGGGTACAAGGGAGGCAAGGTTTCCCACCAAAGTGCTATGGATGAGGAGAATGCGTGTGCTCAGGCGCTTACTTCGAAAGTACAGGGAATCAAAGAAGGTTGACAAGCACATGTACCATCACATGTACATGAAGGTGAAGGGTAATGTTTTCAAGAACAAGAGTGTCCTGATGGAGAGCATTCACAAGTCCAAGGCTGAGAAGGTGAGAGAGAAGTATGTTTGATCAATTTGAGGTGAAGCAGGCAAAGAATAAGGCTAGCAGAGAGAGAAAAGTTGCTAGAAGGGAGGAGCGATTCGCCTAGGGACTAGGAGAAAAACCTATTGCGGCTCCATCAGCTTCTACGCCTGTCACTGCTTCGTAACCTACTCAGACAACTAAGAAATCCAAGAAGTGAGACCGAAATGAAGAGCACCTAAGGATGTATGACTGTCGATGGCCCATGTGTCCTCGCTTACTGGTCTAGAGTAGTTTTGACGAGTCTGTTTGCTATTTGTTTGTTTTGGAACTTAGTTTATATCCTAGATACAAGGAGACTTGATGTTTTGGTACTTAGTTTAATTAATGCTTACTTTATTATGCCGATTGGTTCTTACGGTTTGAATTTGAGTTAGTTCGAGAGGCCTCTATGTTGTTTTCTTATACACAAAAATGTCCAACAAATTTGCATTTCCTTAAAAAGCAAAAAAAAAAAAGAAAAAAAAAAAGCAAAGTGATAGGAAAAACCCTAGAGATGGAGAAGGAGAGACGTACGTGCTTGGGAGTGCTTAGTTGCTGCGGTGCTTTGTTTTATGGGGCTAAACCAAGAGCATTCAGTTCTTCTTCTTCCATGGTTGGTTGCCCATGTGAAATAACGCCAATATTCTCTACCTTCCATGTTCGTCCCAAGCTCTTTATGGATCAACAAGACTTCAAGGTAAAATCAAAACAAGTACTGCCCTTTTTTGTTTTCTTCTCTCTCTGTTTTTATTTTTTTAACGAAACACTTTTAATTTTTTTAAGGTTTAAATTGATAAAAAAATCCCCTAAATATTATTTTCTATGTTAAATTCATTTTTATATTTTAAAATTGAAGTTTAAATTGAATTATTGCATGGGATAAGTACACCGTTTGCAAGCAATGCAAGAACCAGATCATTTTGATGACAGTATCAGCTGCTGGGCTTGGGAAATGTGGCGGCTTATTGGAGAGGCCTACCATTGAGAATACGACGCTTGGAATAAATTGTTAGGCACTTTTTTTTAAGTACCCCATCATTAATGAATTTATTATTTTAAGTAAGGCTTTACGATCTTCATCATAGTTGAATAAATTGTTAGGCAGCCTGAAAGGTGCAACCCTCGCACACCCTAGTGAAAAAAATGGTTAAATTTGGATAATTGAAAGTAGTGAATACGCAAGTATTTGATTGATGGTTTTGTTTTACTTCTTGATTTGGTTGGTAGGTTTGCTGGCTTTAATATCCATCTTTTGTGGGTTGTATAAGGTTTCAGTATTAGATGGATGCATATGTTTCAGTAAACTCAAGCCACACAGGAGATGGTGGAGGACAGAAGCTGTGGAGAGTGGATCAA
This sequence comes from Pterocarya stenoptera, assembly GCA_003123785.1. Classification (NCBI taxonomy): domain Eukaryota; kingdom Viridiplantae; phylum Streptophyta; class Magnoliopsida; order Fagales; family Juglandaceae; genus Pterocarya; species Pterocarya stenoptera. The sequence continues at coordinate 265,396 of QEOT01008544.1, read as the reverse complement.
CTCTGCAATGTTTTGGTTAGAAAGAATTTCGTATATATCCATATATATTAAATCCCATTTTATAACCTACATATCGGATATATACAAATTCATATATATTTTACAATCACTTCTCTATGACAATTCGCACATTTGCGCGGGTTATAGACTCATATATATAACCCTAGACTCTCACAAAGAATTTTTTATTTTATTCAGAAGTCAAAGTCGTATGTGCCAATTAGTCTTAAGACAAAGAAAAAAAGTTATGGGAACCAAGGTGGGCTTAATCGTAAAGATCCTTTGGGTCTAAATTTTTCATTGACTTGATTTTGATTTTCTTGGATGAATTTTTAAATTGATTGAAAATTAAAGATGCAGCTAGCTTTTTAATTTTTAAGGCGCACGAAGACAAAAGAATTAGAACAAGTCTAACTTTGAATATCGCCGATTGAGACGTACGTAAGAGGACTTTACTCGATTTAATTAAAAACGATTTCAACAAATTAAGAACCGATGATCAACTCATGCATGATGCCAATTACTGCTCGCTAGCTAGCTAGCTCATGGAGCTAGTGATCATCCTGATGCTTTTGATCTGCCCATTTTTGTGTTGTGTTCTGATCTGTAGAGATCATCGTTAAGGGGTTAGGGTTAGGGTTAGCTATAGTGGCCAAATTAAAGCAGCTAGATTGCCTCCATAAGACTACATGATGATCTCGACCGATGGAGAGCTTGCATTCTAGAACTCGTTTCCTTTAACTTAATTTAATTTTGTTCTGCAAATTGAGCATATGATGATGATAATCAGTACTACTTTGTTGCAAGATGATGTTCCTGATAGTTGACTCCATCCAGCTTGCTTGGTCTCTTAGCTAGGCATGCAGTCATGTATTAATAATATTGCTTGCCATTTCCATTGTTTGTCTTGTTGGCATGGCCAGCTAGCTAGCTTGGCTATCTAGATTTTAGGTTAATTTCCATTAATGACAGGTTGTAAGTCATTGATTAGTACTTTGCTGATCAGAGATTTCCTGAGTTATTTGCTATCCAATGAGGTTTGACAGATTATTCTCTTTTCAATAAATAACGACTCCATGGTTTTCAAACTATGCATGGGAATAATTAATTAATATGATTAATAATTAATTTAGATTAATGTAAAAATTATACGAATTCTAAGAGATCGATCGATTAATAGAAGTAGCAGACGGAAATAATTAACTCACTAGAGAAAGAAGCAAATTAAGCTTCATACAAGAAATTATCTCAGCCTGCATAGAGGCTATATATATGATCTGCTGTTTCATCATCTCTTTATTTTATTTATTTATTTTTTTGATAGGAAGACATCATGATCTCTTTATTAAACATATATATATATATTTAGTATGCATGCAGCCTGATTTATTGAACTAGCTAGGTAGGTGTGATTGATGATCATGGGCTGCCGCTGCCGGGGGGCTTTGCGAAGGGTGATGGAGAACCACCTATGATCCTGCCATCGTCGCGGCCTAATGGAGTCGCGGGCTGATATGGAGAACGAAAATTATCAATGGACCTACAGATCAATGAAAACAAACGTTAAGTTTGACATATAGGCTATATTCGAAGTTATAAAAGGGCTAATTGTACGTGAATGGTTGGCAGCAGTTTGTTAAAATCAGTTAATCATTAATTATGATATTAATTCGGAAGTGTTGATGTAAAAATAATAATTGGGATCGATCCATGCATATATATATATATATAGATAAAGGGTTAATTTGTTGCACATATTTTAATATATATATATATTTATATATATATATAGACACACATACACACATGACACGCACCTGCTCCCAGTACCAAAGGATGCATGGAAGAGCAGAAAAACACAGCACAAGCGTACAAGAAACCACAAAACCCTCATGATCTCTCTCTCTCTCTCTCTCTCTCTCTCTCTCTCTCTCTCTCGTATTACAGTACGCAAGAACAGCACAGAATATTATAAGGTTGAGATCACAAGATGAGAGGGAAAGACATACATATATCTATAATATATATAATATTATATATACGATCGATCGAGAAAGAAGAAAGTAGGAAGAAGGCGGTGATGAGATGCATATTAATGGAGAAATTAGGAGTGAATTACATTACCCTAGACTTTGACGAAGAATCTGTTTTTATAAGTCAAAGTCGTGGCAATTTATAATTAAGACGACGTTTTAGGACAAACATTAAAAAGAAAAGAAGGCCAGGAAAACCAAGCTAATAATATTCAAATCCGTGCGTTTCACGTAGTACTGTTTGAAACGTGTTAGGGCATGTTTGGATAATAAGATGAAATAAAAATTATGTGAATAACAATCAAATGGTTGATGAATACTTATATTAGTGAAATAGTTAAAGATAAGATATTTTATAGGGTTTCAGAAAATGAGAGAAAAAAAGTTAAATAAAAATATTATAAAATTAAATAATTATTTAAATATAATTGTTTGATATTATTTTTGTTTTGAAACTTAAAAAAGTTGTATCATTTTTTATATTTTGTTTGGAAGTTTGGAAAAGTTATAATGATTAGATGAAAAAGTTAAAAATTTGAAATTGAAAAATGTTCTGTATTTAAGTGATATTTGTAAAGGAAATTACAAGGAATTTTGAGATGAGATGAGATGTTCTTAATTATGCTCTCAATTCATCTCACTTTCCAAACATGACCTTAATTAATTAAAAGGAAAATGAGATAAACGCTTAGTAGGGTTGTAAATGAACCAGTCTGTTTGATAGCTCGCTCGGCAATCGCCCGGTTAAACTTGAATCGAGCTTGACTCATGAATAAAAAAAGCTCACTTATGAAAGTAGATACCCGCTCGATTAGTAAATAATACATATTCGACAAAAGTCGACTTGACTCGGCTAAGGCTCGTTAAGGCCCAGTCATTTATGTCCAAGTTGACTCGTTAGCTCGACTCGATTAAGCTCAATCATATTTTGATAAATATATACATACACATATGTGTGTGTGTATATATATGTATTAGGTAATAATAAGAGCATAACACTTTTATAATTAAATATATAGTATGTAACCTAATTACTTATGTCTATGTATTGAATATACTTCGTAGTTATATTTCATAATTTGTACAATAATTAGTCGATAAAATTTAATAATTTCATATACTAGTATGTGAGAACCATATATGAAATAGATACATGTTATAATATTATGTGTATGTATTAATAATTTCTGTAGGCATATAATATATTATTATTATGGATAAATATCAACTTGTTAGATATTAAATATTTGTAAAATTCTAAAATCTTATAATTCAATAGAGGTTCTATTTGTATGATTTAATCATAGGGCTGACGTGGCGTGGAAATATTTTTCTCTCTGGAAAAAAATCAAGTTCGCATTCTAGGGTTGCCGTATGGCTGCTACCGAGGGCCCCCTGGCCACCTCGGGGGCTGCTCAACGCTCTCGAACATTTGCTAATATGGTGCTGGAATCCCCTCAGCCTCTGCCGGAGGTTGTGGTGCCTTTCCGATCTCATAAAACTGTGGAGGGGGAGGTCAGTGTGGTGTTTTCTAAGGATGAGATTGATCGGTCTGCTTTGCCTTTCCAATTTTCACTGGTGCTGAAATTCTTGCGTCAACGTCCTTCACTTGATTTCATTCGTTCATTCATTAGATCGAGATGGGGTTTGTCCAAACAACCGGTAGTTTCGTCGATGAGGAGGCCTCGTAATGTATTTATCCGTTTATCATCGGAGGAGGATTTTGTCAAAGCATTTGCCCGTGAATCATGTGAGATGAATGGGGTTTTATACAGAGCGTTTCACTGGACATCTGACTTTCAGGAGGATCAAGAACCAATACGTGTACCTGTGTGGATAAAGTTGCCTGGGTTACTACCCAACTTCTTTCATGAATCATTTTTGCGTAGTATTACGGCCCCGATTGGGAGATTTCTGAAATGTGACAACGCTACGAAGTGTGCTACCCGCACAGATGGTGCAAGAGTGTGCCTTGAAATGGATGTGACTAAGAAACCGTTGCAAGCATTATGGATTGGAACTCCTAGAAATCCTCAGAGTTTCTATCAAGTGTTTGAGTTTGAAACATTACCTGCATATTGCTTGCGTTGTCATGTGCAAGGACATAATGCCAAGACGTCTAAATGGGAAGGGAATAAACGTGATGCAGATCAAAATGTACGGAAAACGAAAGGGAAGGCTAATATGGTCTGGGTTGGGGCCGAGAAGGACGTGGAGACAAGTAAGTTGGGAGAGTTGCCAGTGACGGAGCTTGAAAAGCCAGTGGAAGAGGTTCTTATGCTGGAGGAAAGGGTGACTACTCTGGAGCCTATGCCAGGATCATCTAATGTCGTGTTGGAAATAATTGTTCCCAATGCTGAGAACATGTTGGAGAGTGATAGTGTTGGGGTTGAAAAGAAAGGGAGTCGGACGTGGTGGAGGAACATTGTGGGCTTATGCAAGCATGTGGGGGGTGAAGAAGGTGTGGGTGCGATGCTAGAATTGGCCTCCCCTGTTAGGGAGGAAGAATTGCAAGAGGGTGGGTGTCTTACTGTGAATATCCCTTATGACCCAAGGCATAGTAATATTGCAGAGTTATCTGTGAAGGATTGGCAAAATTCTGAGGGTGAGGGGTCGACAAATTTAGAGAGGAGGAAGGTGAGGTGCAAACTTGTTCGGAATTTGAATCAGATGGAGTGTTAGAGCATTTGTCGAGGGAAAAGTTGGTACTTTCGGAATCTGAAATTCAACATGCAACACAACCAAAGAAAAAAGGAATTAGGTTAAGGGCCATTTCGAGGGTTAGAAGCAAGCCCTCTCGACTGAATTTATAATGTCTACCTATTTATTTTGAAATGTGCAGGGTATTGGCTCTTCAGGGAGTCGGCTAAAGAATTTGCTTGGAAAGTTGCGTCCAAAAATACTTGTCATCGCGGAACCAATGGTGGATCAGTCAAGGTTAGTTTTATGGAGAGATAAATTAAGATTTGAGAATTGTGGTTCTCATGAGGGTGTAGGGGGAAAGCTGTGGATTTTCTGGTCACAGGATACGGATTTAGCTTTGGAGGATCAATTCCTTTCAGTTCGAGTAAAGGAAAGTTTGAGAGAGGTTTTAGTCACTTTCGTCTATGCTAAATGCTACTATGCGGAGTGGCGAAGGCTTTGGCAGTCTTTGACAGATTTGAATATTCAAGCTTTAGCTTGGGTTGTAGTGGGGGACTTTAACATAATAAGGCAGGATATTGAGAGAAGAGGTGGGAGGCCTCAACCTCAGCTGGCCATGGACGAGTTTAATGGTTGGGTAGATGCGTGTGGATTATTAGAGATGAGGTTCAGTGGACAATCGTTTTCCTGGTGCAATGGGCATAGGGGTCTCTCGAGGAGTTGGGCCAGACTTGACCGTGGGTTTCTTAACGTAGCTGCTCTGAATTTTTTTCCGAAGGTATACATGAAGTACCTCTCTAGGACTTCATCGGACCATGCACCAATGCAGATTTTGTTGGAAGCCATTATGGAGCCGTATGGTTTTCCTTCTTTCAAGTTCCAACAGATGTGGATGACTCATGACCAATTTTTTCAGTGTGTAATGCAAGCTTGGAATGGTGATATGGGAAGTGGTTCGAGGCTGGAAATTCTCATGAGGAAGCTTAAATGTTTACGGTCTGCTCTAAGGTTATGGAATAAACAGGTCTTTGGTAGAACCGAGCAGCATATTGCGGAATTAGAGACCAGAATCAAGGGGCTCGAGGAGAGTTTACAAGGCAATTTTTCGGAAGATGTAGAATCTGATTTAGTGGCTTCTCAAATTGAGCTTTCAGTTTGGATTGCCAGGGAAGAGCAGCGTCTTGCATAGCAAGCGAAGCAATCATGGGTGCAAAAGGGTGAAGCCAATTCGAATTTTTTCCGTGCCATGAGTCGCAGAAATCATCATGACATGAAGGAAATGCATATGGAGGATGGTGTGCGTCTGACTTCCCAGGAACAGATTCATGATGGGGCTGTGCTATATTTTAAAAATTTTCTGGAGGCAGGCGAAAGGCGTCCGGAACCAAACTTGGAGGGCTTGTTCAAGAGGTGATTGTCTAGGAGGATAATGAGATGCTTTGTAGCGTCCCAATGGCGCAGGAAGTCCATAATGCTTTAATGTCCATACCAATTGATAGTAGCCCGGGGCCCGATGGATTTGGTTCTAGTTTTTATCGTTCTTGCTGGCACATTGTTGGTAGTGATGTTGTGGAGGCAGTGGCTGAGTATTTTAGAGGTATGGCTTTCCCTCGATTTTATACTGCTTCCTTTTTGGTCTTGATTCTAAAAGTGGAAAATCCTACAAGTTTTGATAAGTTTAGACCTATAAGCCTATGCTCAGTTTTTTACAAACTATGCTCAAAGGTGTTGGTAAATCGTCTTGCTCCCTTGCTCAATAAAATTATTTCTCCTGAACAAGGAGCGTTCATCCTAGGTCGGAGTATTTTGGAAAACATTAGTTTGACCCAAGAGATGATTCATGCTATTAATAGACCAAGCCGTGGTGGGAATGTCGTTATGAAGATTGACATGGCGAAAGCTTATGATAGTATTGATTGGGAATTTCTAATTTTTGTTTTGAGATCATTTGGCTTTTCGGAATTTTTTTGTTTGCTCATTCGGCAATGTATTACCACTCCTTGGTACTCTATGGTCATGAAGGGTATTTCGAAAGGTTTTTTCAAAGGAGGGAGGGGCTTGAGGCAAGGTGATCCACTCTTGCCTTATCTTTTTATTTTAGTTGAGGAGATTCTTTCAAGAATGATAAAAAACAGGTGGAGTTGGGCAAGATTGTTCCTTTTTATCATTCGAGAGGTGCTCCTATTATTTCATATTTGCTCTATGCAGAAGATATTGTTTTGTTCTCTAATGGTGGGAAGGCGTCTTTGAGGTCCATTAACAAAGTGTTGAAGGTATATGAAGCATGGTTTGGCCAATCGGTGAACAAAAGGAAATTGTCCATTTTTATCTCTAAGCATGTTCAATCTTCTCATAAACACACCTTGCTACAGGTCACTGGTTTCACGGAAGGGAGGTTTCCGTTTCACTACCTAGGTGTTCCAATTGTTTCTGGCAGACAGTTGAGTATACATTTCGATGATATGGTTAGTAAAGTTCGTCGTCGGTTATAAGGATGGCAAGCTAGACTCTTGTTGAGTGGGGCTCGGCTTCTGTTGATAAAGCATGTGCTGCAAAGTATCCCTGTTCATTGTTTATCTATCTTGCAGACTCCAAAGTTGGTTCTTCAAAAGTTAAAATCTATTATGAGTTGTTTTTTCTGGGGTGCCAAAGATGGCAAATCAAAAAAGAAATGGTGTTCATGGGAGGCTATCTGCAAGCCGGTGTCTCAAGGGGGCTTGGGCATTTGAAATTTGCATGAGGTGCAAAGTTCTTTACATATGAAATTGGCATGGAATGTGCTACAAGGCTTGTCTTTATGGTCGTCCTTTTTCTTGGCTAAATACGTTGGGGATCAGCATATTTTCGTGGTAGATGCTCAGAAAGGCAGTAAGTTCTGGAGGATGATCATCAGGAAAATCCCAGAGGTGTATGCGAATTCCAAATGGAAAGTTAGAGAGGGCAGGGTATCTTTTTGGCGTGACCACTGGGTTGGGTGTGAGCCGTTATGCTATGAGCGGCAAATTACTGAGTTGCCAAATTTAACTCTAGAGGATTGTAAGGATGGGATAGGATGGAATGTGGATTTATTTACTCGGCTTGTGGGGCAGGAAAAAACAGAGGAAGTTATTGAACAATTGGGAAGGGTGAAACTGTGGAAGGATACGTTAATCTGGATTCCGAATGTGGATGGGAAGTTTTCTACAAGAAGTGCTTGGAGCAGCATTCGAGCAAAGGGACAAGAGTTTCTGTGGGCTAAATGGGTTTGGAATCCTGCTCTCCCAAAGAAAGTGTCAATTGTTATGTGGAAAGCTATGCATGAGTGTCTTCCGTTAGATGATCGCATTAGGAGGCTCGGTATTTCGTTAGTTTCCAGATGTGATTGCTGTACAGTCAGGGGCTATGAAGACCTTAATCATGTCTTTGCAAGAGGTGAAGTGGCTGAAGAAATATGGAGGAGGTGTGCGATGTTAATTGGAATGCCGAGAATGGAAGGTAGAACATGGAAGGATAGAGTTGAATGTTGGCATCGAAGAGCTCGGAGATCGTCTCATAGTGGTCAGTTGCTAGGTATTTTGCCGTCAATAATTACATGGCGGCTCTGGTGCCATTGCTGCAAGGCTAGAATGGAGGGGGTGATAGAGTCGATTCAGTAGATATGGTGCTCAATCTTGTTTTGGTTGTCCTGGGTAGCAATCAAACTAAAGGAAGCAAAGATTTTCAGCAGACAGGATGAAGATATTCTTAAGTGTCTCAACCAGTCGATTAAACCAAGCTTCGTGGCCATTTCTATGGTCCAGTGAAAACGACCTATGGAGGGATGGGTGAAATTGAATGTGGATGGATGCTCTATGGGTAACCCAGGGCCTTCAGGTGCGGGGGGAATTATTCAAGACTTTAATGGAGAGCTGATCTGTGGGTTTGTGGCATCTACTGGACATAACACGAATAATTATGCTGAATTAATGGGTTTATTACATGGACTAAGGCATATTTGCAAATTGGGTTACACTAATGTAGAAATTGAACTTGATTCTATGCTAGTTATTACTTGGCTACAGATGAAGAGATGTGGTATTTGGTATATGGAGGATTTTTGGGAGGAAATTCAAAGGCATTTAGAAGGCCTTAATTATTCGTTATCCCATTCTTTCAGAGAGGCTAATGCAGCAGCGGATGGTTTAGCAAAAAAAGGTGCTCAAGGTGTCAATGAGTCTTGGTTCTCGATTTCAGAGCTCCCTTCTTTCATTAGAGGAAGCATTAGATTGGATAGGGAGGGTTTTCCTTATATTCGTCGTAGTAAGAAATATTTTAGTTATCTTTAAGCGTTTCTTAGTATTGGTTATTGGTATTGTGTTTATTCTTGGTGTTTTAGATATTTCTATGGTATTCCTCCGCCATGAGTGAGGGTTTATTTGAATAAAACTGGGAGGGGATCACTCTTGGACATGTGACCTTTCTCTCTTTTCTAAAAAAAATATATATATAGAGATTCTATTTGTTAGTTGTATAAATCAATATTAGATTTTTTATTTATCTAATTTATTAATTATTAAATCTTATTTAAAAAATAAAAAAATGAACAATATTCGAGCTTGGCTTGACTCGACTTGAGCTCATTTTTTAGACAAGCTCAAGCTCAAGTTGGAAATTTAGCTTACTGAGTCGAGCTTGAACAAAGAATAAATCAAAATTTCGAGCTCAAGGTCGAGTATTTTAAGTTGAGCCGAGCTCTGCAAGCCAAAGACCGGCTCGGCTTGGCTCGATTACAGCTCTATTAGTTAGGGTGTGTAAGTTTCGTACATCCCTTTTGAAATCAAATCAATGTATGTTTTCTTCATGCCTTCAAATCACTACAACAGATTTGATATTTTGTATCGGTTTAGAATCTATGATGGTTATGAAGCCATCACTAAAGTCAGAATATTATCTAAAAAACATTCGCTTGTATACAAATTACGTTAAAACTACACATAAAGTTGCACACGTAAATGGTGTTTTATTCACACGTCAATGATATGTTGTCGTTTAGAGTTTAATACGTTCGAACGTATGTCATTAAAAGTTTGAACATTGAACATACGCTAGAACATATTTATATATTCGAACAGTGTTGGATTAGATTTGAACGTTAATAGCTTTACTTGCGAACGTAAATTTTTGAAATTATATCTATATTGATTGGCTAAACAGATATAACGAGCAATATGCGAAAGTACCTGCTCTATGGTGCGCACTTATTTTCTTCTAGTGCACACAATATGCACTATTGTGCGAACGCATGTGCGTAACGTTCGAACTTATGATCGTGATTACACTACTAAAATTTGAAATTTAAATATCCAGTCAAAATAAGGAATATACTCTTGAAATATAATATTGGAAGGAAAATTAATATTTAGAATTTATAGAGGAACAAAATATATAAACACGATGTATATAACTGATACTTTCCATTACATTAAAGAGCAAAACATTTTAAGACATAACAATATATATATTTATATGTACATATACACACACACGAAAGCTCCAAATAACGATGTGCAGATTAGCAGTTGTTGCTAGTAAAGTCATGAAACTCGTCTGCAATGTATTGACCTTACCGTTTAGGATATCTAAACGATGTACATATTGGAGAGGTCCAATATGTGCATCGAAGCATCCATCAATTTGTGTCATAATTTTTGACATCATCCTATCAACCCAAGAAAGGTGGGCGTCCCCTGTAGCACTACCCTAGCCTAATGTTAGAACTTAAAAAAATCGTTCGAACTACACTAAAATACATTCAAGTATTTGTATTAAGTTCCAACGTATGCTATAATGTGCAAACAATGTATGTAGTCTCGTTGTTAAGTGGGAATGTATTATTTTACCTTCCAAACGTTAATATGGCTATTGAGTGCAAACGTTTGAATATACAATCGTACATTTGAATGTAAAAATTGTGAAATGTCAAAGATGGCTGAGTCAGCCATCTATGAGCTTCGTGTTTCACTCTACTATTTAGTGAATTGTCACTGTATAAATGAAGGGTACATCGTGGGTAACCTTCCTACGATGGTGGTTTAGATTTCGATGTGAATCGAAACCCACTAAAAAATGCAACGAAACCCAATAAAAATACAAGAGATAGAGACACCAACCTGTTTGGGTTGATTTCGACCAGATTTGGTGGCTTAACAACGACGTTGGTTGCTTTGAACGGTAGAGGAGGCAATAAATGTTTGGTGTTTAAGTGAAAATGAGGTTTCACATTAGGATGCTAAACATATTGACACGTAACATTTGAACGGTATATTAAAACCATGTGTGTCTTCTCAACTTCCTTAAGTGCAAACGAATGTGCGAACATTAGACTTTCAAGTTCTTTATGTGCGGATGTGTTCATTTTTCTTGCACGCGAACGTTTTGTAGTTGACATGAGCACATATAACAATAAGAAATGGTTTTGCTATATATCAGCAACTATTCACCCCAGCCCACACCCCACACCTGACGGCTTTTTATTTTTTTTCATAGAGTGTGGGGTGTTATTCATAGGGTGTGAGATATGGGGTTGTGAATAGTGACTGATGAGAAGAATTATTCTAGTAAGAAATTTCATAATTTCACACTTTTGTAAGAGTTATTATATTCTTATTATCCACATCACTTAAATGGTAAAATTTGATTTGTAATATTTAAATTTTAAAATTTTCTTCCAAATAAAATTATGGCATATAAATACTTTACCTAAATGTGTTATCTATATCGGCTTGTAAATAGGATTTTCTTTCCTTCAAAGAGTGTTTATTTATGATTTAAAAAACAAAAAATTAACGATCATTTGATTTTATCTGATGTGCATTACCTTTGTTAGATAGCACCTTATAAATCTTCTTTGATTGCATGCATTTAAATTTACTTGTTTTTTAGAAAAAGAAATTTGACTCTTGCTTTATCAAGTACTCATTGTCTTGCATTTTGCTTGTCCACTTTACTTTCATATCTTTTGAACTATTTTATTTCATGTATTACATGTTGCCACTCATGATCTCCTCATTTATGGTCTAAATTATTATCAATTAGTAGGTTATCTAGTGGCTGCCTTAATCGTTCTAATCAACAATTGTGTCTACTGGTCCTCTTGCTAAATAATAATTGGGGTCAATCATTCTACTGCATTAGTTTATTTTGAATTTTTGCAATAGATTTTGTTTCAAATTGATTTATTTCAATTTTTATTTTATAATTTATTATTATTATTATCTTATTAGTCATGTGTATTTCACTAACAAGCCTCCCAACTCCCAAAAAGGAAAAAAAAATTAATTAAGAAAAGAAGCCAAGCATTTGATGAAATTCTTTGCATTCGGATACTTAGAATGCAAGATTTGAAAAGCGCGATCCTCTCTCTCCACTCAAGGCAACAACTCAATCCCTATCACATCCATCTTGGCCATAGTCACGAGCAACCGAGAACACCCAAGTCCAACCAAGCTCAGCACTCTTGGAATCGTCAGATTGATCATAGTGTTTTGAAAAACATGCAGACCAACAACGGCAAACAAATAAAAGCAATGATCAAAATCACACGATACACAATTTACGTGGTTCGACAATGTGTCTACATCCCCAGAGCTGCAGAAGTTTTATTAATTCAAAGGAGATTACAATCATATAATCTTAACTCACTTTCTCTAGAACTTTTTCTCTCTCACAATATGCACTCACGCTTTTCCTCTTTTGTTCACTCTAAAAACTGCTGAAATTCGTGCACAAGAGATCAAAATATTACATATTTATAAAAAACGGTGCTAGAAACCTTAATTAGAAAAAAATACGTTCTTCGCTGGAGCAGCGTGTCTAGCGCACCTCAAGCAAACAACCAATGAAAATTAGCTTGAGCAGTGTGCCCAGTGCAGGTTGAGTGAACACTAGGGTTGTCTCGCTCGAGCCCACCATCGTGTGAGATTCGAGCGAACTCATAAGTTGAGCTTCACTCGAGCCCACTATCAAGCGCACCTCGAGCGAACTCATAGATTAAGTTTCACTTGAACTCTAGGTCCAGCGACAATCGAGCAAACTCATGGGTTGTGCCTTTTCTGCTCACGAACCAGGCTCCACATGAAACCCAACAATCTCCCACTTGTAGACTAGTTCTCCACATGCCAACCACTATTTCCAGCCAAGCTCTATCACCTCTGTAGCTCATAGCTCCTGTATTCAAGCCAGAAAAGGCACTGAAATCAAGCTCGACTTCAGTCTCTCACGTGCATTGCCCTCAGTCAGCACATCCACTAGGCGACTCACAATTCCCACTGCACTAGGAGTATACGGTCTCAAACCATCCAGACAACCTTAGCCAACTTTCCTTTACATGAGGAACGACAAAATTGACTTCCTTTTGCTTCCTCATCTGATACCAAGCCTGCCTTTTTGCACTTATGTATTTTCTTGCACATTACTAGACCCTGATGTCAAATACAAAGAGTTAGATCTCTTACCATGCGCAGTGCATCCTTAGTGATCTTCTATGCTCATTCAGAAAACATCCGCTGTCATCAAGCTATCCCACAGAAATTAGGTTTTTCTTCAGATTTGGAACGTATCTAACTTGTTGTAAAGCCCACACGCCCTTGTTCGGAAATGTGATGTGCACATCACCCACTCTCACTACATCCAGTGCCTCTCCATCAACTGTGTACATCTTCCAAAATCACCAACAACATAGTTCTGCATGATCTCTATATGTCAGGTGCTAGGGAACAAAGCCCCTGAATCCAACACACAATCATCAATCAGACTTTGCACTGCAAGGGTTAAGGCATCCTGTATTTCTTCAACCACTACATTCACAGTGTCATTCTCAACACTTTCCTAATTTCGACAGTCTCTCTTGATATTGCCTGGCTTGCCACAACTCTAGGAAGTGATCTGTTGCCCAAATCTAGTCTTGCTCTTGCTCCTGTTCTTAGAGCTTGACCTATCATGTCTTCTGCCCCGATTATCAACGTTCAGGGCCAATCTTGAACTTGAGAACTCATCAAAGTCTCTTCTGCATACCTCTTCAACAAGGGTCATGTCATGTACATCATCACAATTTAGTTTCATCTTGCAGGCTGAACTACTCACCACCATCCTCATGGCCTCTCAGCTATTTGGTAGCAATGCCAACAAAATCAACTCTCTGATCTCATCATCAAACTCAATCTCTACAGAAGACAATTGATTTGTGATTGTATTAAAGTCATTCAAGTGTTGGGCCACAAACATACCTTCTGATATCTTCAGATTGAACAACTTCTTCATTAAATGCACTTTTTTATTTGCCGACGACTTTTCATGCATATCTGACAAAGCCGCCATGAGATCCGCTGTGGTTCTCTCCTTAATAATATTATGCACCACTGTTCTGGATAGGGTCAGTATAATAACCCCCAGAACCTGTTGATCCAACAGATTACACTCAGCGTCGTCCATGCTTTCTTGCTTCTTTCCCAATAGTGAAAGATGGTGTCTCTTCCCATAGAGATAATCCTCGATCTGCATCCTCTACTACCCGAAGTCAGTGCTATCAAACTTCTTGATCCTGGGTGCTTTCAATTTGTCTCCAGTCATCGTTCTCCTTTAGACCCAAACCTTGGATCTTGATACCAGTTATTGTGAAATGCACACACACCAACGATGACAAACAAATAAAAGTAACGATCAAAATCATACGACACACAATTTATGTGGTTCGGCAATGTGCCTACTTCCACAGAGTTAATGAAGTTTTATTAATTATGAAGAGATTACAATCATACCATCTCAACTCACTTTCTCTAGGGCTTTTTCTCTCTCACAATATGCACTCACAGTTTGTATCTTTTGTTCACTCTGAAAACTGTTGAAACTCATGTACAGGTAATCAAAATATTACATATTTATAATAAACGACACTGGAAATCCTAATTGGACAAATAAACGTTTTTCGCTCAAGTAGCATGTCGAGTGCACCTCAAGCGCGCCTCGAGCAAACAACCAATGAACATTGGCTCGAGCGGTGTGTCAAGCACAGCTCGAGCAAACACTAGGGTTTGTGTCTCGCTCTAACCCACTGTGACACCCCGACTCCCGCGTACGAAAATGCGAGAATCGTTACGTCGGGATGATGACAACATGGATCATGCATCCCAACGATAAGTGCTCAAGTGTGTACAACGTGCAACAAGAGCACCATAAAAGTCATAGCGGATAAATTAAATAAGTCAACTAAGTACCAGAATTTTAAATACAAACTTAACAAAATAAAAATGCCTTTAAAAAGTTATACAGTTATCCACTTAAAAAAAATATAATACAAACCAAATACATACAAGAGTGGGAAACAAATCCCATAATCCAAAAATAACCACATCTCACTCCTTCTGTAGAGCCGTTCCCATAGGCTCTTCATCCTCATCTGCATCAAAATCTACGGTACCATAAAACGGTACCGCAGGTAAGCAATAATCCAAACAACCAACGAGATAAAAGTGTATTAATGCAACCAACATGCATACATATGATGAAATACGCCTTAGCCTCAAAACATCATTTTTCCCAAAAATAGATATTTTTCCAACGAACGCCAAAATCCCATTTTGGCCCAAAAATATAATCCGTCATTTTTCCAGAAAATTATTCACACAAAATCCAACCATTTATCGAACACTGTAGGCGGGAATCGCAGGCGGGACTATACCACCATCCCTACTTATCACCATCCCTACCGCGTGTACCATAGGTGGGAATCACAGGCGGGACTCTACCACCATCCCTACAGTTCATTTCCACACAATGAGTACCTATCAGAGCACTGTAGGCGAGAATCACAGGCGAAACTCTACCACCATCTCTACCGCATACACCGTAGGCAGGAATCACAGGCAAGACACAACCACCATCCCTACTTACCACCATCCCTACCACATGCACCGTAGGCGGGAATCACAGGCGGGACTCTACCACTATTCCTGCTTACCACCATCCCTACAGTCTCTTTCCTTTCTCTCACATGAAAATTCAATTTTCAATAAACACATGAACATGAATGCAATTACACAAAAACTCAATTTTTATTTACAAACATGAACATGCGTGCAAATGCAATGTACAAGACACAATATCAATATCCAACAACCAATAAGTCCCAATATAAACCAATCACACAAACAACTCCATCCTCCAATCCAGCCGATTCACAGTAAATGAGGTAGTGTAAAAATACATTTAAATCTCAAGTTATTTGAAAAAATACTTACAGCGCTATAATATAATTTCTGAAGGGATCACAGAGATGCAAAAAGTGGTGACACAGTAGCGGAACAGTGCAAAATGCACTTGGGTCTCAAAAACTCACTTTTGAACGGGGGCAAACTAAGACTCAAGATTGCTAGGGAAGGGCTTAGGGATGTCGGTGAAGCTAATGGTTGGCCGTAGGTGGCGGCGGGGGCAGCGGTTTAAGGCCAAAATGTACAAATCGAAAATGGGGTTGATTGGGCTTAATCGGTGACGGATCAAGGCTGGGGATGGGTGGTTTAGGTTGTTAGGAGGTCGAGGATGATGTGGTGACGAAATGGTAGTCAGAGGTGGAGCGACGGCGGCGCTGGAAATCAAAGAAGGCCAAGGCATAGAGTGGCGCGTGGGGACAAATGCCTGCGAGAGAGGAGATGAAATTGAATGGGTGAGGTCGCCGACCGGAGGGGAAGGTTATGGGCAGTGGCGGTGTCGAAGAGAGCTTATAATTTATTGTGTGTTGAGAGGTATGTATTTTCTAGCTTATCTCCCTCAACCTTTTGATGTTTTGTAGTGTATATTAATTTAGTGTTGTTGATTTTTGAGGAGTGGAACTTGGAGCTAATTGAAGGAATTTGAAGGACAAGGTGTGTGTTTGAGGTAATATTCTAATTATGTATTTTGAATTTATTAGGTTTTTTAAGTCGTTATGGGTAATGTGATGTTGGATTTGTGTAATATTATTGTGAGATTAATGAATATGTTGTATGATTAAATTTGTTTGGAATTTATTATATGATTAAATTTGTATAGGTAGTGTAATGTTGTGTTTGTGTGATTTTGTGAGACTAATGAATGTGTTGTATGATAAATTAGGTTTGGGGTGTATTATATGATATTGGATTTGTGTAGGCAGTGTGATGTTGGATTTATTTAATGATGGTTAGAGTTTTTGTTTAATGATGTTGGATTTGGGTAACTTTTTTTGTACTGATTAATTTATATGTTAGAAACATGTAATAAGGTTGTATGTTTGGATGCCTTGTTTATGGTTTGTGTGGTTAGGTTTCTTTTAAATAAATTGATATTTTTAATTTGCCTCTAAGGTAATGTTTGAACTAAGGTAATGTTTTGGTATGAAAGCATGTAGGTTACAAACATGTTAGTTTTATGTTTGGACGTGATTTAATTTTATGGTTAGAGTTTAATTTGTAAGTAAATTGACGTCGGATTTGGTTAACTTTTTTGGTATTGATTAATTTGGGTAAGAAACATGCATGTATAAGGTTGTATGTTTGGATGCCTTGGTTATTATGATTATATTCTCTTTAATTAAAGTGATATTTGAATTTGGCAATATTTTGGTATGAATTTTTAAGTAAAGTGATACTTCTCTTTGTAGGAGGTTTAAATTTTTAATGCAATGCATCTTAAAAGGAAAAAAAAAAAAAAAAAACTCCATTCATTTTTTAATTAACCATGACTAATTGTAGAAAAAAAATTAGCACCAACCCCAACACTTACACACTATAATTGCCTTTGTAGGAGGTTTTAGTTTAGGTCAAATACAACTTAAAAAAAGAAAAAGAAAAAAACTCATTTGATTCAACTTAGAAAAAATAAACTTATTAACACCAACCCTCACACTTAGACTCTATAATTTCTGTAAGAAGTTTAAATTTAGGTCCAATTCAACTTAGAAAGAAACTCTCTTAAGTTTTTAATTAACCATAACTAGTTGGTTTAACACATATATATAACACCAACCTCCACACTTTAAGATACTATAATTGACTTTAGTTGCATGTATAATGATGGAGAAATACTTCAAAGATGGGAATTTTCTTGAGGCAAAATTGGGCCCTTGGCTCAAACCCAAAGTAATATGGGGTATCAGTTATTTATCCTCAAATCAATTCAGAATAATATCAATTATTTTTTCCTAAATTATATATATTTACGATATTAGTTATTTTTTTCCAAATCATATATTTACGCTCATTCTTGTCTTGTTAGTAAATATTTGGTTTCAAGTTTGGAAGTGGTTCTGATTTCAATTTTGACCAAATTTTTGGTAAGATTCTTGTTTATTTATGTATTTATTTCTCATACAATAATTTAGATTTTTTTATTTTGAAAAAATCTTCATAATTTTGAATTTTGCAGCTATTTAAGTCCGGCATGTGGGCTTCATAAAATAATTTCAAATTTTACTATTAATCAATATTATTTAGAGTTTTCTCTGTGTTTTGGGCGAATCTCTTGTCTTCCCTGTTTCGATTACTATTGGAACTAGCCTTCATAATTATATTAATTCTATCCGACATCAGTTGGCATCAGAGCTTAAGCATCTTTCCTGGGATTATATCTCATCAGTTTTCATGGCTGGTGGTTGTAGTCGTGGTCGTCGTGGGCAGTTTCCCAATGAGGAAGTCCCATACCATGATATTAGCGTTCAGGATGTGATACCTATCCTGATGAACATTCTTCCATAGGGTGAAACTCTATATCAATCTATGTTATCTATCCTGATGAAGATAACCTAGTGGATGAGGTAACTATATTTTTTGTGATTTGGGAAAAAAATTGACTGTTAATTTGAAGATAGAGGAGATAGAACTAGTAGCATTCATCATGAGGAGACTATGGATCAGGAGGAATGCTCTGGTTTTTTACAATAAATTTGAAAGCCTAGCTTTGGTTATTCAGGCAGCTATCAAAGGCTTAGAAGAATTTTAGTCAGCACAGAACCAACTCCATAAACAACAACAGGTTGAAAGGGAGGACAAGAGTGTGATTAGATGCGAAAAGCCTGGTCAAAATCATCAAGTGAAGACAAATTGAGATGTTGTTGTTGATGTAAATGCAAAGAAAACGGGTCTTGGATCAGTTATAATCTGAGATTTAGCAGGAGATGTTTTGGCTTCTCTTAGCTCCAGCATTGATGCCTTGTTAAAGCCTACTACAGCTGAAGCTATGGCTTTGGGGAGAGCAATGATCCTATGTTCTAAGCTAATCTAGCAAGAGTTATTTTTTAGGGAGATTGCCATGAGGTTGTTAAATCTTCAAATACTCATCAAGAAATTTGGGCAGAGGCCGCTGGTCCATTGATCCATGATATAATTAGGAGTATGCAGGCCGGAAGATTAGGTTGGAAGGTTGCTTTCAATTATCGTGCAGCAAATACAGCAGCACATAATCTGGCCAAGCTTGCTTGATCCAACTCAAATTATTAGAGTTTGATGGAAGAATGCCCTTTGCAGACTTTGAATGTTGTTTTGAAAGAGAAATATTGTAATGACTAATATTTTTTCTTATTAAATATAATAAGCATGGTGAGCTTTTGCCTTAAAAAAAAATAATAATGACTAGTTGGTTGTATAAAAAGAAAAGCACACTAGCTCGTTTGGATAGTGAGATGAGATGAGAAGGTTTTAGATGAGCTGAATAAAATATTCTGTATCCAAACAAGGCCTAGACACTATAATTGCCTTTTTAGGAGGTTTAAATTTAGGTCCATTTCAACTCAAAAAAAAAAAAAAAAAAAACCTCCCTTTATTTTTTATTAATTAACCGTAAATAGTTGGTTTAAAAAAATATAACACCAATAACCCTCACACTTAAACACTATTAACTTCCTTTGTAGAAGGTTTAGATTTAGAAGCAATTCAACTTTTTAAAAAAATGAATTAACGGGGACTAGTTAATTATATTGAATTGCATGTTTTCTTAGTAAGTTTTGTGTGACATTAATACATGAATAACCTTAGGCCCGTATGAGAATTAGTGGATACGTGTTTAGGTGTCCACTAACTCTTGAATATATTTGGACTCTTGCCTATTCCTATTATCAATAAAATCTTATTTACCGATAAAAAAATGTTAATCTCTCAAAGCGGCAAATTGCAACTTGAAAAATGTTTTCATCCATGATCAATGCAAAAAAGTGAAAAATAGAATTAATGCGACTATAAGTTCTTGCGTGTCTTAATTATATATCCAGAATCGAAGCCAAAATTGAAAAACAAAAATTTTTAGGTATACGTCTAGCAAATTAAAGCACTAAACATGAAATATAATATTTAATGAAATTATCCAAGTACTCCTGTATCGTAATGCAGTGAAAATATCTATCAATTCACTCAACAAATTAGTTAGTTGTCAAGCATGCTATCAATTTATTAATTAAGAAATAACATAAAATAAACGAAGTGCGTAACACCAAGATTGGTATCGAACGGAAACTTTTAAAAAACTCTTTAAAGGTAAAACCCTACGGGGCAATCAAACCCAGAAAATTCAATTTTATTATTTGAAAATCAATTACAAGTAAAGCTCAATTACAAAACTTTTGTCAATTGACACTCTTACTTGACCAGACAAATGATCTATTTGTCTTTTATTGCAGTAGCAGCCAGAACCTCTGACGATTTTTAAAAATTGACTTTTCTCCTGGAACTCCAGTGGCTGAACTCGATCACCTCAACTCCGACACGGAGTACGCACGCACTCAAAAAAAGAGATAAAATACTAGAGAATTCTCAATAGAATTTTCTCACACTCAAGTACCACTCTCTGAGAGAAACAATATGAAAATTCTTCAAGAAATTTTCTAACCAAAATATGAACTGAAAAATGCTCTAGAAAATATGCAAATCTAAATCTCTACTGATCCTAACCAATAGGATCTCTTAAATAAACAATCTGAAAATCAATTCCAATTGTAGTAGGATTTTGCTGACGGAATGAGTTTGGTAAGAATTTGATCTGTAATAGGACTCTGCTAATAGTCGTGAAGCGTCTCCTGATGGAATGCTAACATTTCGCGATAACTCTTCACTGCAATAACAGATTTTAGATCAACCTCTTCTTTGGATAAGTGCAGATTCCATGGGACTCGATTTTCTCACTTATAACTTATCTAAACAACCTCTAATACCTCCTAAATAAACTTAATATTGTTATAGATAAAGTCAATAAATAATTTACATTCATCCAATGTGATACCCCGTATTTTAGTGTATTTTTACTGAATGATTATTTTAATTAATTTAAGTATTGGTTCTCTTGTTTTAAAATTTATTGGGTTTTTCGTTGGGTTTATTTTATGATTTTTAAGATATGGGAATTATTTGTTATGCTTTTTATTATTATTAATTATTGTTTTGCATTTTAATTGATCTTTAATTTAATTTACTTTGTTTATGGGCTTTAAAATTATTATTGTTTTAATTAAGCATTTCACTGCGTTTGAATTATTTTATTTAGTTTATTGTTTTAAAATCTTTTTCGTTGGATCATTTTTGTGACTCAAGATGTGAGGATTGGACTTCATTTCTTTCTCTTCATTTTTTTCTCTTCTTCTTTTCTTTTTACTTCTTTTTCATTTCTTCCTCTTCATTTTTTTCTCTTCTTCTTTTCTTTTTCCTTCATTTTCATTTCTTCCTTTTCTTTCTCCCCATTTCTGCTTCAAGCCCGTGCGACCCACCCCTCCCTCTCTCCTTCATCCATTCCTTCGTCCTCCACTTGGCACCGCCGCGCGCCGCCATGACCCTCACCCCCCAGCCCATTGCCTCCCCCACCGGCCGGTGACCCCACACCTCTGATCTCAGCCCCTCCCTCGCCGGCAATAGCCTCCACGCACGGCTTGAAGCTGTGGCCTTCATTGTGCTACAGCGCCGCCGTCGCACCACCACCGGCCACCACCTCTTCACCACTTCATTCTCGACCTTCCAGCTACCTAATGAACCCAACCCCAGCTCCGATCTGCCACCAGTGAAGCCACAACACTCACATTTTCGATTTGGACTTTTGGATCTTAAACCGCTGCCTACGCCACCACCACTAACTTCACCGACCTCTTTAGGCCCTACCCTATCAATTTCAAGTCTTGGTTTGACCTCGTTCAAAAGTGAGTTTTTGAAACCCACGGCCACAATATATTTTACACCGTAGAGTTGCTGTTTTGGTGCTTCTAGTTCACCTTTGATCCTCCAAAAATTACTATATAGCGCTGTAAGTATTTTTTCAAATAACTTTTAAGATTTAAATGTATTTTTGCACTAACACTCATTTACTGTATACTGGTTGGTTGTGTGATTGGATTGTGCTGTGTTTGGTTGATTGTTGGGTATTGAGGTTGTGTCTGGTTCATTGCATGTGCACGCATGATCATGTTTGTAAATGAAAACTGAGTTTTTGGGTAATTGCATTCATGTTCATGTGAAGATTTGAAAACTGGGTTTTCATGTGAGTAAAAGGAAAAGAGACTGTAGGGATGGTGGTATAGTCTCGCCTGCGATTCCCGCCTACGATGCACGCGATAGGGATGGTGGTAATCTGGAATGGTGGTAGAGTCCCGCCTGTGATTCCCGCCTACGATGCAAGCGATAGGGATGGTGGTATAGTCCCGCCTGTGATTCCCACCTACAGTGCTCTAATGGGTACCTCTTGTGTGGAAAGGAACTGTAGGGATGGTGGTAAGCAGGGATGGTGGTAGAGTCCCGCCTGTGATTCTCGCCTACAGTGTCCTATAAATGTTTTTATGCGAATTATTTTCTGGAAAAAGATTGGATTATGGTTTTTGGCATGTGTTAGATTTTGGTGTGTGTTGAAAAATATGCATTTTCGGGGAAAATTATATTTTTGGATTTCATGCATATTTCATCATATGCATGCATGGTTGGTGGCATTAATGCGTTTTTATCTTAGGTTGTTTGGATTATTACTTACCTGCAGTAATATTTTATGGTCTCGTAGATTTGGGTGCAGATGAGGACGACGAGCCTTAGGGATCGGCTCCATGGAGAATGTGACATGTGGTTGCTGCTGTTTTGGATTATGGGATTGGTTTCCCACATGTATATATTTAGCTTTTGCTGTATTTCTTGGATAACTGTTTGACTTTCAGTATACTTGTATTTTGGTAATTTTGTATTTAAAATTATGGTACTTAGTTATGTTAATTATTTTAACCGCTGCATTTTATTGTACACTGTTGCTTGTACACCCACTTGGCACTTGTCGTTGGGATGTGTGACCCGTATTGCCACCATCCTGACGTATGTTATTTGATTTGAAGTATGTTATTTTTAATGGTTTTAATTTATTTTGTGTTATTATATTTTGTTGGTTTTATTTTATTTTAATTTTTTTTTTTTATTTTATTCGGGTGTTGCTTTTGCTCTTATTTAAATTTTTGTCCGGAGACTTAAGTGGGTTTGAAGGTTACGCTTTGGCAGGAAGATGGTTAGACCAAGAAGGCCTATTGATGTGCCCGAGGATGAATTGCCGAGAGGCGATGGGAATTACGCCATGGCAAGGGCGTTAAATCGGATGACGGAGTTCCTTCAGCAGAATTTTCGTCCACCGCAAGGAGAGCAGAATAGGGTGGCGCAAGTTGGGTGCACCTATAAGCGCTTCTTAGTGCATAGAACCCCTCATTTCACGGGTGAAGGGGATCCACTTCCGGCCGGGAGGTGGATTGAAGACCTCGAAAGGACATTCGAAGTCTGTGGTTGCACGGAGGCCCAGAAGGTGCTGTATGGGAGTTATATGCTGCAGGGTGAAGCAGCTAACTGGTGGAAGACCAAGCGGGAACTCTTAGAGATGGAGTTGGGATCTTTTGCGGCTGTGTCTTGGCAGCGCTTCAAGAAAGAGTTCAACGATCGTTTCTTCCCTGCTTATGTGAGAAGGCAGAAGGCATGGGAATTCAATAACTTGGTCCAATGGGATATGACTGTTGAGCAATATGCCCGGAAATTTATGGAGCTCGGGCGATTTGCGACTCATCTAATAGCCACCGAAGAGTTGCGGGCCAAACATTTCCAAGAAGGGTTGCGCCCTCAGATCCACAGGCAAGTCGCGTGCTTGCAAATCGAGAACTTTCAGAGGTTAGTCGAGGTGGCTTGTATTGCTGAGCGAGAGCAAGGCGTTGTGGTAGGTTCCTCTCCAAGTAAGAAGCGGTTGAACGTTGATGGCGAAGGGAGCAGTTCCGGGTCGCCACAGAAGTTTGTGCAATGGACTGGGACCTGACCTCAGGTAACCCCTGGTGTGCATATGGGGGGCCGAGCTCCAGTTTGCGGCAGATGTAATAGAGCTCATGGGGTGAATGCCGTCAGGGTAACCAGTGCTTTGAGTGCGGTTAGATGGGGCACTTTGCTCGTGAGTGCCCTAATCAAACCCAAGGGAATCGAGGTGGTCATCGTGGTGGTAGAACTAATCAGAGGCAAGTAGTTCCGGCTCGGGTGTATGCGATGACTCCTGGTAGTGCTGGCGACGAGGTTCCGGAGACTCGGGATGCTGGAATTATGGCAGGTATGGGTCTAATCCGATCTTTCGTAATGGATGGTTTGTGTGGTTTATTCTCAGGTTTTGGAAAGTTGTGCAAGCTGTACCCATATCCTTTGGGTGTTTGTGGTCGTGTGTTTTTCTTAAGCGCGTTCTGGGTTGTATCTTGTAACTGCCTTAGCGTCGATGTTTGACCTTGCAAATTTCGAGGACGAAATTTTATTTAAGGGGGGGAGGATGTGATACCCCGTATTTTAGTGTATTTTCACTGAAGAATTATTTTAATTAATTTAAGTATTGGTTCTCTTGTTTTAAAATTTATTGGGTTCTTCATTGGGTTTGTTTTATGATTTTTAAAATGTGGGAATTATTTGTTATACTTTTTATTATTATTAATTATGGGATTGCATTTTAATTGATCTTTAATTTAATTTAGCTTGTTTATGGGTTTTTAAATTATTATTGTTTTAATTAAGCATTTCACAGCGTTTGAATTATCTTATTTAGTTTATTGTTTTAAAATCTTTTTCGTTGGATCATTTTTGTGACTCA
>QEOT01008544.1:140477-238505 GCA_003123785.1 Pterocarya stenoptera | reverse complement strand
AAACTGAGTTTTCGGGTAATTGCATTCATGTTCATGTAGAGATTTGAAAACTGGATTTTCATGTGAGTAAAAGGAAAAGAGACTGTAGGGATGGTGGTAAGCAGGGATGGTGGTATAGTCTCGCCTGCGATTCCCGCCTACGGTGCACTCGATAGGGATGGTGGTAGAGTTCTGCCTATGGTGCACACGATAAGAATGGTGATAAGCAGGGATGGTGGTATAGTCCCGCCTGTGATTTCCGCCTACGGTGCAGTCGGTAGGGATGGTGGTAAGTAGGAATGGTGGTAGAGTCCCGCCTGTGATTCCCGCCTACAGTGTCCTATAAATGTTTTTATGCAAATTATTTTCTGGGAAAAGATTGGATTATGGTTTTTGGGCCAAAATGAGATTTTGGTGTGTGTTGGAAAATATTCATTTTCGAAAAAAATGATATTTTTGGATTTAATGCATATTTCATCATATGCATGAATGGTTGGTGGCATTAATGCGTTTTTATCTTGGATTGTTTGGATTATTACTTACCTGCAGTAACATTTTATGGTACCGTAGATTTTGGTGCAGATAAGGACGATGAGCCTTAGGGATCGGCTCCATGGAGAAGGTGGCATGTGGTTGCTGCTATTTTGGATTATGGGATTTGTTTCCCACGTGTATATATTTAGCTTTTGTTGTATTTCTTGGATAACTGTTTAACTTTCAGTATACTTGTATTTTGGTAATTTTGTATTTAAATTTCTGGTACTTAGTAATGTTAATTATTTTACCCGCTGCATTTTATTGTACACTGTTGCTTGTACACACACTTGGCACTTGTCGTTGGGATGTGTGACCCGTATTGTCACCATCCTGATGTTACGATTCCAGTGTAGTTTTGTACATGGGAGTAGGGGCGTCACATCCAAAATTACCAACTTAATGATAGGATAAACTCTATCATTTTAGTCACCTAATCCTATACAAACTTACCAACATAGTCACCTAGTCCTAACCAAACTTTTACATCTACAATCTCTCCCTTTGGCGGATTGGTGACAAAGTCAACTTTATGAATGTCTTGCATTTACAATCTCCTCCTTTGGCGGATTAGTGACAAAATCAACTTGATGAATGTAGTGTATACCTGAGACAAAAACAATCAGTAGACCAAGATCTCGTGAAGCATCATTAACTAATATTAGCAGTTCAGTTCAAACCATTCACTTAAAAATAATGAAATTAGACTTGGAACTGATTTAAACCATATTTCACAAAATATAAAAATTAATCATTAGCCACAAACGAATTTTAGTTGCACTGCTTTACTAGTGCTGCTCCCCCTTAGTCTTCTACTGCTACTCCCCCTCATTTTTTACTCCCCCTTCACAAAAGACTTTTTAACTCTCCCTCAACAACACATCTAATCTCCCACTTTTTGTCACTAATCTGACAAGACTCATAAGATAATAAATACCACTTATGTGAGCCGAGATGAAGACACTAAGAAAGACATGATGAACAACTCCCATGTGTCTTAACTTTTCATGGATTAAGTGCACTTGATGTATGAGCATGAATGCAAGTAAAATCATGACAAAATGAATAAAGTAGCTTAGTTGAGACATAAAAACAAACACTTGGTAGGCATTAGTTTAAAACCGACATGAATAACCCCATAACTCACCAAAAATCATTCTCAATACATGCATTATATAGATCCATGTAATCATGTGTGTACATGTCTACTTAACCCAACCAAAATCCAAGACCCAACTTCACATAACTAAAATCAACAAGCCAATTTCCATAAATGCATCGAAATCTAGAACTGGAGAGTGAGAAGAATTTGAATAAAATAGAAGCCTTACCGTGATGAAGAAACCTTGAATCGAGGAACTCGGAACCAATTCTTTCTCACTGGTAAATCGAATGTGATAAGGGAGAAAACAGGCCAGGGCTCGAGATGAAAGTGCCGTGATTGTGAAGGGAAAATATAAGGTGGAAGGTCTGGGCGTGACTTGTGTGGGAATAAAACACTCAAGTCACTTAAGTGACTAGGAGCCGTGCACGTGCTTTGGGTCTTAGAAACAAAACAGAGACCCACCAATGGGACTTATGCCAATAGAACAGAAACCAAGTCCTTGACTTCAACTTCAGAATCACGAATTCCCAACATTGACTCAGACCTCACTATTAAATATATTTAATATTCTCATATTTATTTTATATAAAACTACATGAAATTTTTTTCCTTATATATATAATAACAATGAGGCAAGTAACATGTCTAGGTGCATCTTAGTTCAAACATAGTGTCACGTACAAAAATTCATTAGAGTACACCATCTTATTTGCAACAATCACCATGGATGTTCACACCTCATAAAATCATTAATGTCAAAGTTCATGTGAGTGTGTGAGTGAACAAACTTATATTAAAAAATAACTTTTTATTTCTTTTTCTCTTCAATATATTTTTGATAATATTATTCATGAGTATTTTCTTCTTATAGATGCTCCCAAGAGTTTGTCACTTACCTCAAAAGTTAGACTTTATGCTAGGGCCTATATACATGAGTATCTCCTTCAAACACTAGTTTATACAACCCATTTCATGTCCATTTTTGTTGCTCATCTTTTTCCACAATGATTTAAGCCACGATTCTTTTTATAAGGACTTAAGGGATAGATCCGTGTATGGTGTTTATCTTTTTCCGTAATGATATAATATCGACTTTTTCTATCTGGATCAACTATTTGTGTTTGGCAATGGAAGATCTATTTATTATTGTATTAGATTCAACTAGTATTAGTCAATTCAAGGCATGGACTCCCTCTATGGTGAGCATCTCAATAATAAATATGGAACTTAATTATAAGGTGCATACACATAAGTTTCTCACAGTGCTTTGTAAATGAACTTTGTCAAGATGACCCAAAGGGTTAGTATGCACAAAGTGAACTGCACAAAATAGAGAAATGCATAAGTTCAAAAATTTATTTTCTGAGAACACGTGCTCAAAACTTTGACATATGAAGCATGCACTTCCCAAAAAATTAGAAACAAATGAAAAAAAATTATATTATTTTTCTTATTTAAAAATTTAAAACAGAAAAAAAATGCATGTCCTAGACTAATAAAATGAAATGCAAAGAATGCAAGAACATACAAATAGTCCTATCAATTAATGTCATACACACGTTCATATAAAGACTTTAGGAAAACCCTCATACGAACTTTCCAATAAGTATAGTTTTCCTCATCAAAGTGTGACAGGATATATAATGACGACGACATGATCTACAGGGACATGGATCACACTCGGATGAGTGAACCACGCTCTAATGCCAATTGAAATTACCCAAGGACCCATGTATCATAATGCAGCGGAAATATCTACCAATTCATTCAACAAATTGGTTAGTCGTCAAGCATGCTATCAATTTATTAATTAAGAAATAACATAAAATAAACGAAGTGCGTAACACCAAGATTGGTATCGAAGGGAAACCCTTTAAAGAACTCTTTAAAGGTAAAATCCTACGGGGTAGCCAAACCTAGAAAAGTCGATTTTATTATTTGAAAATTAATTACAACTAAAGCTCAATTACAAAACCTTTGTCAATTGACACTCTTACTTGACCAGACAATTGATCTATTTGTCTTTTACCGCAGTAGCAGTCAGAACCTCTGATGATTTTCAAAAATTGACTTTTCTCCTAGAACTCCAGTAGCTGAACTTGATCACCTCAATTCTGACACCGAGTATGCACGCACTCAAAAAGAGAGATAAAACACTAGAGAATTCTCAATAGAATTTTCTCACACTCAAGTACCACTCTATGAGAGAAACAGTATGAAAATTCTTCAAGAAATTTTCTCACCAAAATATGCACTGAAAAATGCTCTAAAAAATATGCAAATCTAAATCTCTACTGATCCTAACCAAAAGGATCCCTTAAATAAACAATATGAAAATCAATTCCAATTGCAGTAGGATTCTGCTGATGGAATGAGTCTAGTAGGAATTTGATCTGCAGTAGGACTCTACTGACAGTCGCGAAGCGTCTTCTTACAGAATGCTGACACTTCGCGATAACTCTTAACTGCAGTAACAGATTTCAGATCAACCTCTTCTCTAGATAAGTGCAGATTCCTTGAGACTCAATTTTTCCACTTATGATTTATCTAAACAACCTCTAATACCTCCTAAATGAACTTAATATTGTTATGAATAAAGTTAATAAATAATTTATATTCATTTAAAATTACCAACTTAATAATAGGATAAACTGATCTATCATTTTAGTCACCTAATCCTATACAAACTTATCAACATAATCACCTAGTCTTAGCCAAACTCTTACATTATATTTAATTTAAACTTATAACAACGTACATATATTTAAACAAACATTTAATTGATAGGAAATGTTAAAGAGGTCGTTTTAAGCTCCCGTTTACCCTTCTCGTATGAGGTGTAAAGACCAAATCAACTTATTTTATCTTTTTTATTTTTTATTTTTGTTTTCTCTCTCACCCGTGGCCCCTCCCCTCTCACTTTTTGTCTATTTTTTTGTCTTCTTTTTTATTTCTCTCACCTGCCCCTCCCTCCCCTCTTCTTTTCTTTCTTTCCTCCCCTCACCCGTACATTGTTTCTTCCTCAGAACTAACATTGCAGGTGGAGGATATAACCAAGGAAGATTAATCCGTTGGCAACAATGGTTTAATTATTTCGACTTTGAGGTACAGCATATAGAAGGTAAAAAGAACTATACTTCTGATTCACTAACTAGAGAACTTGCTAATGTTTAAATTGCAGTTCTCCTGATGGAAACCCTCAAAGAGGAAATAGCAATTCTTGAGTTTGAACTCAGGATTAAACAACAAGAAGCTGAGACAATTAGCCAGAAGCTACTTCTAGCTAAGCTCAAGCTTAGAGCTTTGGAGAACTCCAACACCATTAAAAACAACATAATATTTATAAATCCTTTCTTCAGCTTTAAATGCTGTAGAAGGTATTTGCTTGTTCAAGCTTGGAAATAAGCTTGTTGAAGCTTCTTGCGAAGACTTTTGACTTTCGTCAAATTGTTTGTTTTCTTGAGCTTGGAATATGCTCAATGAAAATCCTTTCGGATACTGAAGATTTTCATCTTCTCTTCCACTTCCACTGTTAACAGTAGTTTGTTTATTGGTTTCACCAGTCTTGCTGGGTACTTCCTTATTTTCTGTTGCTGATGCAACTCCACTGGATTCAAGAGGTGAGGGGAGGAAAGAAAGAAAAGAAAGAAAAGAAGAGGGGGAGGGGAGGGGCAGGTGAGAGAAATAAAAAAGAAGACAAAAAAAAGACAAACAGTGGGCAAGGAGAGGCCAGGGATGAGAAGAAAACAAAAAGAAAAAATAAAAAAATAAAGTTTATTTGGTCTTTACACCTCAGACGGAAAGGATAAACGGGAGCCCACTCCCAAGCATTTTCCTTAATTGAGAACACAAATATTATGTAATGGACTTTTAACAGGCAGGCTGCAAATAAATTAAGAACTAAATGATATAGGTTCTAAAACATTGGGACATAGCGCTTAATTCGGCATGCAATTAAAAAAATATATAAGAGATCGATCCCAAGATCAACTGAAGAATAATATTTAGCCTAGGTCTTCCATCTATGGCTTGGGCATGATCATNCTCTCTCTCTCTCTCTCTCTCTCTCTCTCTCTCTCTCTCTCTCTCTCTCTCTCTCTCTCTCTCTCTCTCATATTACAGTACGCAAGAACAGCACAGAATATTATAAGGTTGAGATCAAAAGATGAGAGGGAAAGACATACATATATCTATAATATATATAAATATATATATAATATTATATATACGATCGAGAAAGAAGAAAGTAGGAAGAAGGAGGTGGTGAGATGCATATTAATGGAGAGATTAGGAGTGAATTACATTACCCTGGACTTTGATGAAGAAAGTGAATTACATGACCCTAGACTTTGACGAAGAATTATCTAGTTTTAATTATAAGTTAAAGTCGTGTCAATTAATTAAGACCTTTTTGGACAATTTAAAAAGAAAAGAAGGAAAATGAAGTGCAACAAATATATATATATATATTTATATATTTATTATAGTCGTGTTCCCTTATAAGTACTGTGTACCCACATGATCAACTTAACTAAAAGGAAAATGAAATGTACCGTCTTAGCAGTTAATTAATTAGGATGTACAAGCTTTGTACATTTGTTTTGGAAAATATAGATAAATTTAAACTCTTTTTTAATAGTGAGTTCCATTTTTATAAAGGAAGTCATGCGTGGGATTTATGCATGCGCATCTTAGAACTGTATCTAGCATTACTCAAATTACAATATACTATGTATCATATATAACTCATGATCAGCTTCTTGTCACGAGTCTTCAAACATATCCCCTTTTTTTCTCCTTAAGAAATATACCATAAGATTAATACACTAAATTGTACTAGCTACTACTTGATCGATATCTATTAAAGTGTATATATATATATATATATTTATAGTGCCTACTTAATTACGGCCTCTATCAACATCACATGAGCTCGACGTACGGCCTGCGCTAGCCGCATGCATATCATGTGTCGAAATGCATGCCTTCTTCTCAAAAAATAAAACTTGTTGAGCTAGTAATAATTATTTACGGTGACATATATTCTAATTAGGTATAATTAATAAAGAATTGAAAAAACAAATATTCAGTGAATTAATAAGAAACATGCACCATAGTTTTGGAACGATCCTAGTTATCTAGCTATATATATATATAGTCGGAAGAGAATATTGAACATTGTAAAATAGTTAGTTTTACAGACCCTTAATTGTAAATATAGTTTTATTGCTGCATGTATGTTGCACATGTATTTCTTTCATGTGGTATATATAGTTGCTAGATTACTCTGTAATT
Source organism: Pterocarya stenoptera (assembly GCA_003123785.1). Lineage (NCBI taxonomy): Eukaryota > Viridiplantae > Streptophyta > Magnoliopsida > Fagales > Juglandaceae > Pterocarya > Pterocarya stenoptera. The sequence continues at coordinate 231,592 of QEOT01008544.1, read as the reverse complement.
AGTACCGGAATAGNCTAGTTTTAATTATAAGTTAAAGTCGTGTCAATTAATTAAGACCTTTTTGGACAATTTAAAAAGAAAAGAAGGAAAATGAAGTGCAACAAATATATATATATATATATATTTATATATTTATTATAGTCGTGTTCCCTTATAAGTACTGTGTACCCACATGATCAACTTAACTAAAAGGAAAATGAAATGTACCGTCTTAGCAGTTAATTAATTAGGATGTACAAGTTTTGTACATTCGTTTTGGAAAATATAGATAAATTTAAACTCCTTTTTAATAGTGAGTTCCATTTTTATAAAAGAAGTCATCCGTGGGATTTATACATGCGCATCTTAAAACTGTATCTAACATACTCAAATTGAAATATAATATGTATCATATATAACTCATGATCAGCTTCTTGTCACGAGTCTTCAAACATATCCCCTTTTTTCTCCTTAAGAAATATACCATAAGATTAATACACTAAATTGTACTAGCTACTACTTGATCGATATCTAATTAAAGTATATATATATATATATAGTGCCTAATTAATTACGGCCTCTATCAACATCACATGAGATCGACGTACGGCCTGCGCTAGCTAGCTGCATGCATATCATGTATCGAAATGCATGCCTTCTTCTCAAAAAAAAAAAACTTGTTGAGCTAGTAATAATTATTATTTACGGTGACATATATACTAATTAGGTATAATTAATAAAGAATTGAAAAAACAAATATTCAGTGAATTAATAAGAAACATGCACCATAGTTTTGGAACGATCCTAGTTATCTATATATATATATAGTCGGAAGAGAATAAGCAAGGTGCGCGGCGAATACTTTAACCACAAAAAAGATTATACAAAAGTAAACATACAAACTAACGTGTGGCTTGATATCTAGTTATGTCAGATTGTAAATTTACTTTTATTGTAAAGTAAATCTAACAAATTCTATGAAATCATGTCAATTTATAGGTTTACTTTTGTGCAATCTTTTTATGTATGTAGCAAGTCTCATAATTAATTACTTGGCCACTTGGAAAATTAAGCAAGATTATTTCAGTGACAATAGGCCTCTCTCTCTCTCACACACACACACCCACACACATTATATTTATATATATATAGTAGCTGGGAAATAAATTAGTAAAGAAAATAACAGAAGATCGAGATTATCCTTGCATAATTAAATACAAAAACCAACTGATAAAAGTTTCAAATCCTTGTACATGGGAATCATGCATATTCACGCCCTGATCACTAGCTCCATTAAATATCGGCCATGCCGATCGAGGATGTTGAAGTTTTGTTCCAACTCGGCATGCATTTCGAACGAGATCATTCGTGATAGCCAGACATATATACACATACGTAAGTACTCGTATAATAATATATATATAGATATATATTTATATATATATATATGGTTCTTCAATATTTATAATTATAAGTACTACTCAAGCCATGCATGCATATAATTAGTTATGAATAGGTGGCTTCTTCCTGGCTGGGGTATAATCCATCACATCAAACTCTGCTGATGATCCCCGGAGATGATGATCATATGCTTTATTTCTCTTCTGTAAATTTCCATCGCCAGTTTCGAGCACGTGATCACGAGGAACGTCGCCAGCCCCTTCCTCACTACTGTACTTAGTAAACCCAGCTGCCATATTATCTGAAGAAGTGAGAAAAAATAAAAGCAAAGAATTAAGAACTCAGTTGGACATGCACTTTCCATTTATATATAGAAAAAAAATTCTTTGAACTATTTTAAGAAATTTATAATGACAGAAAATAAAATAAACAACAACGATCAAAACAACAACAACAACAATAATAATAATAATAATACCCGCCATGGCAATTAAGATAATGGAGAAGAGAAGAAATGCAACTGTGACTGCAACTAATTGCTTGTATGAAACCAGAGCCATGGATGATCACGCCTCGAATTAAGAAAGCTTGAGATAGATAGCTATCGTCGGTTAATAGTTTCTCCACGTCTCTCCATGTTCTGATCTCCGTTTTGTTTATCTTTTATAAACACGAGTTAGATAAGGATTTGGAGCAGCTTCGATCGACATGTGGGGTAACCATTAATCAGTGATGCGCTACCCAAACATGAACATGGCGAGGCAAGAAAGTCTATGACTGTCATTTGGTCGATGCTGGATATATAATCAATCCATGGCAAGAAAATCTATGCTGGATTTGATATATAGCACCTAGCTAGCTAATTTGTCGTTGCGTTTCTGTACGTTGAGAATCATGACAGAGATCGAGAAGATTGATTTTACTTGGACGATAAATCTGGTCGCAGATTAATTTCAGATTAATATATACGGAAGGGCGTATATATATACACATAGATATAAATATAAATATATATACCCTTACACGAATTACATCAAGCGCGTATACATGTGTGGACAATCATTAATGCATGTTATTATAATTCGTGGAGATACTAATAACCATATATAAGTGGGAAAATGAGGGATTTGATAGCTTTGTCGTTGCCATTCTGTTGAGAATGAAGAAGAAGATAGATTTTACTTGGCCAACAATAAATTTGGTCGAATATTAATTTCGGGAAATATACGAACAAGGGTACTGCATATATGCACAGTATATAATTAAGGTTAATATTATTGCCATGCATTACAACGTCAAGCGCTCAAGTTTGCAGCTGCCATTATTAGCAACTACGTCAGGGTTGAACAGCTGCCACGGGTGGTCAAGTTTATAACATGCATGCTAAGATTTTCCATTTTTAGATAACATGAATATCTGAGTTTAATTTCACATGCATGCAACTCATGTACTGTAAAATGCATAGAGATCAGTTCGAGAATATGTCTTCCTCAGAATTTTCCTTTTAAGAGATATAATATATGAGAAACGCTTCTTGTCAGTGTCTCCTACAAAGGTTTATTATCGGAGACCAATAGGAACATGCCACGTAAAGGGTTGATGAAGACACTGGCCTTCTCAGCACTACAGAGGATCCTTGGTGCATACCCCCACCCCTTGCTAGCTCTCTCTCTCTCTCTCTCTCTCTCACAAAATCCCCAACCCGAAATCACCTCTTTCTCCTTCCCTCTCTCTCCATCAGGACCTCAATATCTGGGTAGTTCACATCAAGGGGGAGTGAAAACTCAGAGGATCCAAGTGGATACTACAAAGGCTACAACAAATTGGGATTTTTCCCAACTTCTTAGCCCATTTGATGCCTAAAGACAGCAACATCCGAGCCTTTCACTTATGTATTTAATTAAATTCTAGGTCCCCATCACTGATATATGCATCTTTTAACTATAGATGCATTCAAATCCCATAAAAAAAATTCAAAAAAAGAGAGAAAAAGAAACTTAGAAAAAGAAGAAGAAAAAGAAAAGAATACGTTATAATTTCTTTCCCAGTTCAATCGATGCTTAATGGGTAATTTGCAAGTGAAGCAATAAAAATTGGGTTATCTACCCTTCCTCATTGAAGCAATAAAAGGTCAAGGTCAAGGCCAAAAAAATACAAAAAACCAGATTTCTAGAGGCGACAAGCCAAAAGGACAATTCTTGGTCAAAGATGCAAGAGCTTTTGCAGATTCATTCAGCAATGGAAGAAGAAGAAAAGGAAAAACAAGTCGAAATCCGAGATCAAGATCTTCTGTGTCATTCTCCAACCACAAGCAGTCAATCACGGATGTAAACGTGATATCGGGCTAAGGATTTCAATTTTGATCTTGGATAGTGGGAGTAGACCATTTCACTTTCAGATTTCAGATTAGGATTTTCGTGAAGGAGAGAGAGAGAGAGAGGGGGTGGGGGTATGAACAAAGAATCCCCTGCAGCGCAAAGAGGCCGTTGTCTTCATAACCCCGTACGTGGCATATCTCCATTGGTCTCCGATAATAAGCCCATGTAGGAGACACAGGTTATAAGTTATTCTCATAATATATATATAATATACATTCCCAATCTATATTATATAATAACTTATGTATGGCAAGTTATAAATGTATAAGATTCTCCCTGTTTGTATAGCATAAATTCATAGTGTCATTAATGTTGTAAAAAATTTCTCACTAGAGATCGGGTGAATTACACAGGGGCATGCATTTTCGAGCATCTAAAGTGGTTCTAGAGCCAATATTTCACTACTTATTAGTTTTAACAATTGGCGTAATTATCTCCAAGTTGTATCTATTATTAGCTGTACGAAATAAACTAGGATTCCTGCAAATATTTATTTCCTAAATTAGTCTGTAAATATTTATTTCCTAGATTAGTTATTTCTTTCTAGGTTCTGAACATTGGCTATTTATGGCCAGTACCGGTTGGAAGAAAAATATTGAAGCTTTTCCTCCTAAACCTCTTGTTCTCTATGTTGTACCATTCTTTTTGGAGGGCTTTAATACGACCACAAGGGCTTGCAGGGTACCACCCTAAGGACTACAAGCCTAGCTAGCCAGGTCGAATCACCAAAGGGAATGCCTGCCTATCCTAGGATTGTTAAGATATACATTCAATCAAAACAAATGGATAACTTAAAGGAACATGGATTCAAATTTCAGATAGTGAGCGAGGACGTTAATCTGAGTAATCCCAAGAAGACAAATCCTCAATTTAAAGGGGCCAGGTATGCTGATGAAACTCTAAAATATTTTTGGCTCAATATTATATGTATCATTACTGACTTAGGTATCAGAGGTTCCCCTTCAACCCCCCAAACCCTCTTACTCTTTGGTTGCAGGAGGACAAGAGTGAGTAGCGGTGAAACACGTCCTCAACAGTTGGTGCCGTCTATGAGATATTTAGTTATCTTGCAATCAGTGTGCTTTTCACATGTCCACCACCACTCGATCTCAGGCAACTAGAGATCAGGAGGAGTGTCATCACGAAATGTGGAAGGAAGGCTTGCAGAAATGGAAGAGATAGTGAGAAGGCTCACCATCAACGTCGAATTGCTGCGAAAGGAAATGAGGTTCTCAAGACAAAGAATGGGCCGTCATGAGAAGACACGACGCCCAGTAAGGCTAACAGGGTGGAGATGGAGGCTCACAGCACGGGCGCAGGTAAAGCCCTCAGGAGAAAGAGGAAATGAAGAAGCTACACCATTATCTACACAGCCTAATGGATAAGTACGAGGAAATGGCCAAGAACATAGGGACCTCGTGTTCAGTTGATCAGCTGCTAACCAACACCAACTTACCATACACCTCAGAGATTATGGCATTATCGCTTGCACCAAAATTCAAAGCCCAGTCGATAGACATGTACAACAGTTCCAAGGATCCAGTGGAACACTTGGAGACTTTTAAGGCCCACATAACACTCTAAGGATTCCTAGGAGAGATCGTATGCAGAGCTTTTCCTTTGATGTTAAAAGTAGCAGTCCAGGGATGATTCAGAGCACTGTAACTAGGCTCCATTGGGAATTTTGAAGATCTAGGCAAGCAGTTCATCACTCAATTCATGGCCAGTCCGCGAAGGATACGGCCAGCAGCTTTCCTATTGATGGTGAAGCAGAGGGAGGACGAGAGTTTGAAAGCATATTTGGCACGATTCAATAAGGAAAGAATGACTGTGACTACCAAGACAAGAGAATCATATTGGCAGCACTGCTCGAGGGAATCTGGCCAAGGAGTCCTTTCATGACCAAGTTAGCAAAGAAAACCCCATCCACTTTACAGGAATTTATGGATCGGGCAGACGATTTTGTGAATGCTGAAGATATGTTTATCGCCCTCACTGCTAGGCCAGGGCAAAGGAGGAAAGTGCATCAAAGAAAGACCCAAGAAAGTAGTCTAAGGCCAAGAAAAAATCAATACAAGAAAAAAAAGGGAGACGCTCATGGGACAATATAACAGTGGCCATGTACACTATTCCAGTGTGCAAGACCAGGACAAAATGAAGGAAAATAGGCACGATGAAGACCGCGGGAGACGGACCAAAGGTACTGTATGTACCACAAAGCGAATGGCCACCAAACCGAGGATTGTCATATGCTCAAATAAAAAATTGAGGAATTGAAGGGTAGCGGAGATCGAGAACACCTCACCACTACGGCATTCAAACGACACGAGACAGGAGTGTAAGCTCAGACGAAGCGAGAGGCCGAGGAGTGGAAAGTCACCTAAGAGGGCGGGGAGATTGCAAGAACCAAGAAATCACCAACCCAGACAAGATACAGATCGGTGAAATCTTCCTTTGGGAAAGATCTATACCATATTCGGGGGTTATGCAACAGGTGGTCCAACTTTATCGGGAAGAAAATCCTATGCAAAATGGGCAAGGTATGAAGAAATTTACAGTGTGGAAAGGCCTGTTGTAGACCTCGCCCCCAATTTCTTTTGGCGAGGAAGACTCCCAAGGGGTAGTATACCCCCACGATGACATGTTAGTGGTAACAATGATGGTAGCAAATTACAGGACGAGAAGGATATTGATAGATAATGGGAGCTCAATGGACATCCTATTCTGGAATGTTTTTACGAAGATGGGATTAAATATGAGTCAACTTCTCCCTACACCAACCACATTGAAGGAATTTATAAGAGACGCAATCCAACCTATGGGGTTTATCACACTACCTGTGTCAGTGGGAACTGATCCTTACCTCGCCACCATAAGGACTGAGTTCTTGGTGGTCAGAACGGAATCATCGTATAATGCCATTATAGGCTGGTCAACGTTGAATGCTTTGAAAGTGATCACGTCCACTTACCATCTGAAAATGAAGTTTCCCACGAAAGCGGGAATTAGCAAGGTACGTGGCGAACAGGTACTAGCCTGAGAGTGCTATGTGCAGGAACTAAAAAGGGGAGAGCGGGATGTAAAAATAGTGGAGCCGTGAGAAAATGGCAATGGGACCTACCCACCGCCTCCGTCGGAAGTTTTCATGACAAAGGTAGAAACGAGGGATGAGGAAACGCTGAGGCAAAGAGAAGTCGATGAGCCGTTGGAACTCGTAACTTTTGATGGCGAGGGAGGAAAGGACCCGACTAATACAGCTCCTCTTGAAGAACAATGACATCTTTACATGGAATCATCAAGGTATGCCAAGAATCAACATGGAGGTGATGGAGCACCGATTGAACGTTAACCCGAACACAAGGCCTGTTAAACAGAAGAAAAGGAATTTCAGCACCAAGAAGTATAAAGCAATGGTGAAGGAAGTGGATCTATCAGGAAGGTTTATTAGGGAGATTCAATACCCAGAATGGTTGTCAAAGTTGTCTTGGTAAAGAAGTTCAATGGCAAGTGGCGAATGTGAATAGACTTCACAAATCTTAACAAAACCTGCCTAAAAGATAGTTTCATTCTCCCTATGATAGATCTGATAGTCGACGCCACGACTGGTCACAAGGTGTTAAGCTTCATGAATGCCTACTCTGAGTACAACCAAATCAAAATGGGTCATGCTAACCAGGATAAAATGGCCTTCATAACCGATCGGGGCCTGTACTGTTGCACGGTTATGCCCTTCAGGTTGAAGAATGTAGGAGCAACCTACCAAAGGCTGGTCAACAAAATGTTCAAGAATCAAATAGGCCAAAACATGGAGGTTTATGTGGACGACCTTTTGGTAAAGAGCATGGAGTTTGGGCAGCATTTTGAAGACTTGAGGGAACCTTTTGGTATGTTACGACAGTACAAAGTGAGGCTCAACCCAACTAACTGTGCGTTCGGGGTTCAGTTAGGCAAGTTTCTGGCCTTCATGGTGTCTAAGAGAGGCATTGAAGCGAATCCCAAGAAACTCAAGGTGATCATTGAAATGAAACTGCCCACGACTCTTAATGAAGTCTAGAAATTGGCAGGGAGAATAGCAGCCCTCAGCAAGTTCATGTCCCGCTTAACGGACAAGTGCATCCCCTTTTTCCAAGTATTAAAGAAGGCTCAAGAATGGGATGCACAATGTGAGGAAGCGTTTGCGTAGCTGAAAGAGTACCTAACCCACCCACAACTGCTTAGTCAGACTAAACAGGGGGAACCCTTGTCACTGTATCTAACTGCCACCCCAGATGCGGTTTCCACTGCTTTAGTAAGAGATGAGGGTAAGGAGCAAAGGCCTATGTATTATTTTAGTAAAGCCTTAAGAGGGGCCAAGAAGAGATACCCAAAGATAGAGTTAATCACCTTGGCCCCAGTAACTTCAGCACAATGATTACGCCCTTATTTCCAAGCCCATCCCATAAAGGTCATCACGTCCACACCCTTACAAAAGGTGCTTCAAAGGCCAGACACTTCAGGACGACTGGTGGATTGGTCCGTAGAGTTGAGCGAGTGTGACGTCTCGACTCCCACGTACAAAACAATATAGGAATTGTGACGTTAGGATGATGACAACACAAGTCACGCATCCCAACGACAAATGTTCAAGTGTGTGTAATATGCAAAATGTGCACAACAAAATGCAGCAGATAAATAAATAAGTCAACTAAGTACTAGAATTTGCTTAATACAAATCTCCAAAAACAAAGCATTTTAAAAACAAGAACCAATGTCCCAAAAATATAATACAAAACTGAAAATAAAAATACATGTGATCCCAGATCACTCCTCCGGCGGAACCAAATCCTCAAGTTCAGCACCTGCATCATCAACATCAAAATCTATAGTACCATAAAATGGTACCGCAGGTAAATAATAATCCAAACAACCAACGAGATAAAAGTGCATTAATGCGACCAACATGCATGCATATGATGAAATATGCCTTAACCTCAAAACATCATTTTTTCCATAAATAAATATTTTTTCAACGCACGCCAAAATTTCATTTTGGCCCAAAAGTATAATCCGTCATTTTTCCAGAAAATGATTCACACAAAAAAAACATTTATCGGACATTGTAGGCGGGAATCACAGGCGGGACTCTACCATCATCCCTGCTTACCACCATCCCTACCACATGCACCGTAAGCAGGAATCACAGGCAGGACACAACCACCATCCCTGCTTACCACCATCCCTAACGAGTGCACAGTAAGCGGGAATCACAAGCGGAACTCTACCACCATCCTTACTTACCACCATCCCTACAGTTCCTTTCCACACACAAGGTACCAGACAGAGTACTGTAGGCGGAAATCACAGGCGGGACACAACCACCATCTCTGCTTACCATCATCCCTAACGCGAGAATCGCAGGTGGGACTATATCACCATCCCTGCTTACCACCATCCCTACAGTCTCTTTTCCTTTTACTCATATGAAAACTCAGTTTTCAACAAACACATGAACATGAATGCAATTACACGAAATCTCAGTTTTCATTTACAAACATAAACATGCGTGCACATGCAATGTAACAGACCAACATCAATATCCAACAATCAACCAAACACAGTACAATCCAATCACACAACTAACTAGTATACAGTAAATGAGTGTTAGTGCAAAAATATATTTAAATCTCAAAAGTTATTTGAAAAAATACTTACAGCGCTATATTGTAATTTTCAGAAGATCACGGATGAGCTAGAAGCGACAAAACAGCAATTGAGTAGTGCAAAATACACTACAACCGTGGGTCTCAAAAACTCACTTTTGAACGGGGTCAAACCAAAACTCAAAATTGCTAGGGTAGGGCCTAGGGAGGTCGGTGAAGCTAGTGGTGGTTGCCTTTGACCGTGGGTGGCGGCGTAGGAGGCTGTTTAAGGCCAAAAAGGGTGAAATCGAAGATGTAGACAATAGGGTTTCACCGATGACGGATCGGAGCTGGGGTTGGGTCCATTGGGTTGCTAGGAGGCCGAGGAAGAAGTGGTGAAAAGGTGGTGGCCAGTGGTGGAGCGACGGCGGTGCTTTAGGAGGTGCGTGGGGGTTAATGGTGGTGCGAGAGGGGCTGGGGTTGGTGGTGTGAGGTCGCCGGCCAGTGGGAAAGGTTGTGGGCTGGGCGGTGAGGGTCACGGCAGTGCAAGTGGAGGAAGAAGAAAAATGCACGGGAAGAGGGAAAGGGGAGGGGCTGCGCGCGCGGGAGAGAGACCAAGAAGAAATAAGGAGAAAAAGGAAAAGAAAGAAAAGAAAAAGAGGAAAAGAAAAGGATGGAGGGAAAGAAATGAGATCCAATCCTCATAACTTGGATCACAAAAATGATCCAACGAAAATGATTTTCAAACTATAAGCTAAATAAAATAATTCAAACGCAGTGAAAAGCTTAAATAAAACAATAAAGATTTTAAAATCCATAAACAAACTAATTTAAATTAAATATCAATTTAAATCAAAACAATAATTAATAATAGGAAAGCATATCAAAATAATTTTCACAACTTAAAATCATAAAATAAACCAATGAGAAATCCAATAAATTTTAAAACAAGAGAACCAATATTTAAATTAATTAAAATAATCTTTCAGTGAAAATATACTAAAATACGGGGTATCACAGTGAGTATGACATCAGTTATGTCCCCAGAACCACTATCTAAGGACAAGTCTTGGCCGATTTTGTTGCTAGTGTATGTCAATGGCTCATCCTATCAAGCTCGAGGAGACATAGGCATCCACATGATAACAAACGATGACACGAAGTCATTTCACACAGTTTGATTGAACTTCAAGGTGACAAACAATGAAGCAGAGTACGAGGCGGTACTCATGGGACTGGCCGTAGCTGAGAAATCAGGAGGGAAGTTGATAGCAAATAAAGTGGACTCCCAGGTGGTGGTTGGCCAACTCACGGGAGAATATTCGGCAAAGAGACCAAAACTAATAAGGTACCTCCATCATGTCCTAGAAAAATCCCATTGGTTCCAATATTTTTGGATCGAACGAGTTCCCATAAGGGACAATTAGAAGGCGGATCGATTGGCATGAGCCGCATTGGCAGTGTAGGAGCAAATGCTACCATGGAAAGTAACCCTCAAGACAGTGGACACGGCGGCGATAGGGGATGAAGTTTGTAGGATCGATGGAAGCTTAACAGGATGGACAGATGACATTATCAGGTACTTGAAGGATGGGGGCTAACTAATTCTTGGGAGGAGGAGAAGAAAGTAAGAAACAAGACTGCTCAATTCACTTTGATAGAAGGAACGTTGTACAAGCGGGGTTTCTCAAGCCCATTGTTAAGATGCATATTGAAGGAGGAGGCTGAGTATGTAATGAGGGTAGTACATGAAAGTGTTTGTGGGAATCATTCAGGGCAAAGGTCATTGGCTGCAAAAGTCATGAGGGCAGGCTATTATTGGCCCAATGCCCTGCGGGACTCAAAGGAATTAGTGAAAAAGTGTGCCTAGTGCCAATTGCACGCACTAGTCTCGAGCATACCACCAGAAGATTTGAAGTCAATGACAACCCCATGGCCGTTTTCCCAATGGGGGATAGACCTGGTTGGCCCTATGCCCTTGAGCAAACGAGGAACAAAATTCATCATCGTCGCCGTCGACTATTTCACAAAGTGGGTAGAAGCCAAGGCAATGGTGACGATGATCGCCCAAAATTTGACAAAATTCATATGGAATGCAACCAATAAGACCATAGTCGGGATATTAAAGAAAAAGGTAGGTGAAAAGAAGGGGACATGGGCAGACAAACTCCCCAAAATCCTACGGGCTTACAGAACAACGTCCAAAATGTCAACTAGAGAAACTCATTTCGCCTTCACCTATGGAACCGAGGCCATGATACTAGTGGAAATGGGAATGGCAAGCCATAGGAAGCTTCACTTCGACGCTGATGACAAGGGAAGAAAGTTGGAGGAGCATTTGGACCTGCTGGAAGAAAAGAAAAACATAGAGAATGCCGAGACAAGGGTGGCCACCTACAAAAGAAAAACGAAGCAGTACTTCAACAAGAGAGTAAGACCAAGGTCTTCAAGGTTGGTGACTTCGTGCTAAAAGAAAACGGGATGACCAGTGCAGAAGAAGGAAAGCTGGGCCCAAGATGGAAGGGGCCATATGTGGTCACGGGAACCAGCCGCCAAGGAACCTACCGCCTAAAGGATGCACGGGGCATGAGTTGCCTCACCAGTGGAATGCTGAACATCTAAGAAAGTTTAATGTTTAAAAGTTTCGTTACAGGATTGTTATGCCTAAGACATTTTTTTATGCAACGTTATTATTGCCAAGGGATCTTATTTTTTATAAGCTTATTATTCATATCATACTCTTATTTTCATTATTATTATTTTAAATACCTTAGAATACTCACCAAAGTCAAGCGGTCGAGCAACTCTCCCACCATTCTTCAGTCTCCAAGCTTACGTGGTCGACCAACTCTCCCACTGAACCTTCTCGCCAACACTACACGATTAAGGAACCCTCCTGTTACGCCACTAGCCAAGGTTATGAAATTCAGCAAAGCTCCCGCTACACCTTCTCGCCAAGGTTACACGGTCGAGCAACTCTCCCATTGAACCCTCTCGCCAAGGCTACACTGTCAAGGAACCCCTCCCATTACGCCGCTCGCCATGGTTATGCAATCAAGCAAAGCTCCCACTACACTTTCTCGCCAAGGTTACACGGTCGAGCAACTCTCTCGCTACACCTTCTGCCAAAGTTAAGCGGTTGAGCAACTCTCCTACCATACTCCACTCACCAAGGTCACGTAATCGAGCGACTATCCTGCTACACCTTCTCACCAAGGTCATGTAATCGAGCAACTCTCCTGCTACACCTTATCGCCGAGGTTATGAGGTCGAGCAACTCTCCCGCTACACCTTTTCGCCAAAGTTAAGTAGTCGAGCAACTCTCTCACCATACTCCACTCGCCAAGGTTACACGGTTGAGCAACTCTCCCACTACACCTTCTCGCCAAAGTTAAGCGGTCAAGCAACTCTCCCACCATACTCCACTTGCCCAGAATACGCGATCGAACAAGTCTCCCGCCAAATTCCACTCGCCTAGGTTACTCGGTCGAGCAAGCTACGAGACCACGCAACTAAAGTTCAAACGAGTTAGGTCCGTCTTTACTCTTGGTTTCTCTATTCTTATTTAACTTGGCTCAAGCTATAGCAAATTAAGCTTACACACCATAAATTAATTAAAGTCGTCCTCAGGAATAAAATAAAGGAATAAAGTACTCAATGGCAAACATTCGTATTACTTGACAAAACTAAGAAATACCAAAATACCCAATTACTAAGGAGCAGTTCACCCTAAGTTTAAACATAATAAAAAAAAGTGCTAAAAATAAGAATAAAACATCAAGGAATATGAAGAGGAGGAGGAAAGGCATTCGGCATCACATCCCACCCGATGGAGTCAAAGTAGTGATAGGCGGCGGGACTAGCTCTTATCTCTCTCCACTTCAAGTTTCGGAGGTCTATCTTGGGGTATTCAAGTAAAAGCTCCCACAATTGCTTGATACCAAGTTTGAAACCAAGGCCAAAACCACGGTCCCGAATTGCGGTTTTGGCCTTGGTGATCAATTTGCTCCTGCAACTACTCAGCTCCTAGTTAAGTTCGGAGACTTTCTTCTCAGAAGCAACAAGGGTTTTCTTGTTAGTCTCCTAGCTCTGGTTCAACATCAAGATATTGCAATCGTGCTCTTTAAGAGCACTCTTGGCTGCGGCCAAATCCTACTCTACCTTAACATTCTCGCCCTAAGCAATGCTTAGCCAAATATTGCGTCCAAGGCAGTCAGTTTTCGCCTTCCGCAGGTCCTCCACTTCCTTTTCCACTTCACTTAGATGGATGGCCAAGCTGTCTCGTTTGGCCTCCCTCTCGGTGTCATTAGCCTTGTACAATTCAGCTGGGATTGGAAGGAGGCAATATGTTCCCGATAAGTAACTTCAACTCAGGAGAGCTCCCCAGCTAACTTCTCGTTCTCCTTCCGGGCAAAAACAACAACCCCGTGGGTTTTACCGATGAACAAACGCATGGAATCATTTTCTTCTTTGAGCTCCATAAGATCTTCCACTAGCATCGCAACCAACTTGTCAACTCCCTGCAAAAACCCAATCAGGAGAAGGAAAGTCATAGCCCAGTGAAACAACAAAGATCCATGAAAAGCTAGAGCAAAAAGAGAGTAAAACTCATTGGTGAGAGAATATTGCGTAAGTTAAGGACGGTGGAGCAGAACACACCATCACAACATGATCTGAAGGTCTGAAAAGAGTCATCAGGCCAAGAAGAGGAAGCACCACATCGAGCACTTGGAACATGGAAGGCAATCCCAGCAGCGCAATCCGGAGTCAATGGATCCCAAGTAGAGGAAGGCGACAGGTCCTTGGTCGCCTAAGCTGACATTCTAGCTGTTTGGTCAACTAGGGAATGACAGCATCCTCCCGAAATGGAGACCCGTCAGGGTACCCAATTTGATAATTACTCATGAGAAAGGTGGGAGAAGGTTCCTCACCCATTCTCGGAGAAGTGCTGAAGGGCGAGGAAAGAATCGACACCCTCCTCCCACTGGCAAAGGACATGTTGGGAAGACAAAGCGCAGTTCAGGAGTATCCCCACCCAAAGTAGTCGAGGCAGCAGGAGATGGCTCGCCAGCATCTCCCGGATGAAATAAGTCACCAAACTCAGCTAGCAAGGAAGGAAGGTCGCCAACAGGAGGTGCAGTGAGGAAATCTGGGTTCATGACAAAGATAAACTCCTCCCCTCCTAGTAAGGAGCATCTTCGGAAGTAACTACTCGCCCGTAAGGCTCAACCTCTTTTACAGAAAGTGCCTCTGATCTCAAGGTCTCCTCGGCCTCCAGAATAAAGTCTAGATTGGCGAGTTGGACTGGGGTAATGAAAGGTGTCCCGACCCCTCTCCTATGCTCACTAGGGGAGGAGGTGGAATGCCCTTGGAGGAAATGGGCTCATCAGAGGACTTCACCATGAGGCAAGTTTTCTTTTTCTCCACCCCCCCCCCCCGGCCGGCGCCTTTAGGGGTTGTCCCCTTTTCAAGTCCCACCGGTGATGGGGCACCATCGATCTCACAACCAAGCACATAGGCTCGACTAGTACCATCAAGAATCTATCAATATTGGTGAGCATCAAGAGTGCGTCAGACCAAGTAGACTTAAGGTTAGCCATCACCCAAAATTGAACCAAACGATCAGGGAAACAGTAAGACCTCAATGTCATGTTCGTCAAGAACGGGCGACCAAGATGATCGAATGGGGAATTTCCTGTGGGATACCTCAACCCCCGAAAATTCCCACCCCTTCCCGAAACAAAGAAAATTTTCTTTGACCAATCATTACACTCAAGCGATACCAATTTGCTACGACACCTAAAGCAACACAAATTCCCATCTAAACGCCTAAACCCATGAAGAGAAGGGAATTTCCAAGAGGTGAGATTACAATAGTCATCACCAGTGGTCTCTAGAACCCGCAGCCATAAAACACAGCAGGCCATCAAAATACACCATGCATTGGGCACCAATTGGACCGAAGCAAAGCCTAAGACATTTAAGACATTACATACAGGCCGCACAAAGGGCAGACGGATCCCCATTGAAAACATAGCCAAGTAGAGGACAATAGAGACAACCATACCTCTAATGTCAACAACTCCTTGCTGCTGGCCAGGCAGCGATAGCCCAACCGAGTCGAGGATGTTAAAATGGTCCCACGGATCGTCCAGTTCACACGTGAGAGGGATGAGACCCAATGGTGGACCTCGAAGATAAAACGAGAAACACCCATTCAACGGTAGGGTTAGCAGCGACACCATCACAATGGGCGGAGTGCTCACAGGGTCGCAAAGGACCACTACCTCAAAATGAACCTGTGTCGTGGTCTTTGCTAGAAGCTACAAAAGCACAAGCATGGAAGAAGAATAAGAATGAAGCTGGAAGGCATGAAAGATTGGATGCAAGAAACCAAGAAGCTTGCGCGAAAAGATAGGAAGGGAAGAAAAGAAAAGCAAGCAGCGTTTCACAATAAATACTAACTACAGTTGATAAGGGGGAAGGCGTATTGGCGTCAAACAGACATTGTGGGGGGAATAACGAAGCAGAATCTCAAAAGTCGCCCCACAAATGCTTTACACATGGTAGGGACTCGCAGGCTAACCAGAAAGGGCTTAGGCCCAAATCACAAGGCCCAATGCCTCATAGGTTTAAAAGCCCCATCGCATGACTCACAAGGAAGGGCTCGTAGGGTAATTGAATCATGGATTTAAAAGCCCATCACGTGACACACGATAAAGGTCCGCGGGGTAATTGGAAAGGAGCAAGTTAATTCAATCCTCGGAGACTAAAGACACCTAACATAAAAGCCTCATCACACAATATATAATGAGACTTCGCAGGGTAACTGGAAGGGCTTTAATACTACCATAAAGGCCCGCGGGATACCGCTCTGGGGCTTGGGCCTGTACGGCCCAGCGAGCCAATTATGGCCTAAACACCCTCTGACCCAATAGGGCTCAGGTTGAATCACCAAAGGGAATGCCCACCTATCCCAGGATCATTAAGATATACATTCATTCAAAACAAGTGGATAACTCAAAGGAACAGGGATTCAAATTTTAGATAGTGGGTGAGGCCATTAATCCAGGTGATCTGAAGATGACAAATCCTCTATTTAAAGGGGCCAGGTATGCTAATGAAGCTCTGGAATATTTTTGGCTCAGAGATTATATGTATCATAACTAACTTATACATCGGAGGGTCCCCTTCAACCCCCCAAGCCCTCTTACTCTTTGGTTGCAAGAGGTCGAGAGTGGGTAGCGATGAAACACACCCTCAATAGTTTTTGACATGGTATCAAAGCGACAACTGCACCATATTACCACCCGAAGTCTCATCTATTTTTTGCACCATGGCCCACGACAAACCTGAATCCTCACTCGAATCATTTACACCAGTTATACATGTTCAATCGAAAAACTCTGGCTTCAAAGCTGCATCATTCTTACCAAAACCAACTATTATGTATGGTCACAAATCTTGGAGATGCATATTGCAAGACATGAGAGGCTTGAGTATATGATGGGTGAAACCTCTCAACTGAAAGTTACTGATGCTTCCTATGTGAAATGGTATGCAGAAAATCAAAAGGTCAAGGGATGGTTACTGACATCATGTCGCCAAGAATTATGAAGACCTACCTCCGATTGCGTACTGCACGTGAAATCTGGAATGCTTTTGCTAAAACTTTCTATGATGGGTCGGCTGAATCAGAGAGCATTTTCTACCAAGTTCAAATCAGTTAGCTCAAGCTTTCATGGTTGATAGGTCTGACAAACATCAGAATTCAGAAATTTGGTTGTTGCATAGGCACTTAGGCCATGCTTCTTTTGGATATTCTTTTGGATATTTAAAAAATTTGCCAAAGTTGTTTTCTCAATTGATTGATACAAATTTCAAGTGTGACATTTGTGAACTGGCTAAAAGCCATCGTGTTTCATTTCCAACGAGTATGAATATAAGTCTAGTACCTTTTATGGTTGTTCACTCTAATACATGGAGTCTAGCAAAGACTTCTTCTTTGAATGGTGCACGTTGATTTGTTTCATTTATTAATGATCATACTCATATGACTTGGGTTTGTTTAATGAAATCAAAAAATGAAGTTAGTTCTCTGTTTCAGAAATTTCACAAGATGATAGCTACTCAGTATCAATCTCATATACAAGTTCTACGCACTGATAATGGTGGAGAATTTGTTAATCAGAACTTGAAACAATATTTGAATTTACATGGCATTGTTCATTAGATGACTTGCTCCTACTCTCCTAAAAAAAATGGGGTTGCAGAGCGCAAGAACTGTCATCTTCTTGAATTTGTATGTGCTTCCTTGTTAGGAGCTCACATACCCACCAATTACTGGGGTGAAGCCATCACCGTAGTAGCCTACCTCATCAATCTTGTACCTTCCATTTCATTGCAATTCTAGACCCCCTTTAATGCTCTTCATGAGATTGTAAGTGCTCCTACTAGGCTGAATCTATCACCTGGGGTATTTGGATGTGTAGACTTTGTGCATTTTCACAAACCCTTGAGAAATAAGTTGGAAACTCAAGCTCTTCGGTGTGTAGTTGTTGGCTATGCCTCACATCAGAAAACTTATTGGTGTTATCGCCCCCCTTCTCGAAAGATATATGTTACTTTCACGAGGATGACATGTATTACTCTGTCCCAGAGTCTTCAATTCAGGGGGAGAGTATGAATGAATTGTAGAACTCTTTGGACAACTTGGATTCTAAAAGTGGTGACAACTTGGATAACAATGGAGAATGCCTAGTTTTGGCGAATGGGCGCATTTTCCAGGATGAGAATAGACAGAACCAAATGGAAGTGGTATCGCCAACATCTCCATCATCGGTACTGTTGGCATCATTAGTATCTTAGTCGCCACAAGTACAAGCTTCCCAACCTCAATCTGTACCATTTAACCAATTGCTCTCTCAAGTCGAGTCCATTTCTGAGTCTTAGGTAAATTCTGAACCCCACCTAAAAGTGCTACCCGATCGCGTCACAAGAGGAATACCTAGAGAAAATTATGAACCTATTTTTAACTCCAAACTTAGGTATCCCATGAGTAACTTTGTGTCTTACCATAATCTGTCAAAGGAGAGTAGAACATTTGTGAATCAATTATCTGTTGTATCTATTCCCAATAGTGTGCAAGAGCCCTTGAGAGATCACAGGTGGAAGGAAGCAATGAACGAAGAAATGAAGTCCCTCCAAAAGAACAAGACATGGGAAGTTGTTGACTTACCCCTTGGATGCAGGTGGGTCTTCACCATTAAATACAAAGCTAATGGAACCATTGAAAGACTCAAAGCGATACTTATTGCCAGAGGGTATACTCAAACTTACGGAATTGATTATCTGGAGACATTCGCACCAGTGGCCAAAATTAATATTGTTCGTATTCTACTATTTCTGGCTGTGAACCTTGACTGGCCATTACACCAAATTGATGTGAAGAATACATTTTTGCATAGAGATCTCCAAGAAGAAGTATATATGGAGTTACCTCCTGGATGTAATATGCAATCTGAAGGAAGCAAACAGGTTTGTAAATTGAGGAACTCTTTGTGTGGTTTGAAGCAATCCCCTAGAGCTTGGTTTCGAAGGTTCACGAGTTCTATGAAAGCATTTGGATACATGCAAAGTAATTCATATCATACTCTCTTCTTGAAGAATAATTAATAAAGAAAAGCTCATTGTTCTTATTGTGTATGTTGATGATATGATAATGATTGGAAATTATCCGAGTGAAAAAAAGGCATTACAGAATCATCTTGCCATGAGTTTGAAATGAAAGATCTTGGTCCATTGAAGTATTTCTAGGAATTGAAGTGTCAAGATTAAGGAAAGGTATTTTCTTGTCTTAACGGAAATATGCCTTAGATCTATTAAATGAAACTGATATGTCAGCTTGCAGTCCTATGAACACTCCTATGGAAGAGAATTTGAAACTAGGTATGGGTCCAAATCAAGTTCCTACTAACAAGGAACACTATCAGAGACTAGTGGGGAGATTAATGTATCTTGCACATATTAGGCCTAATTTGGCCTAGGCTCTAAGTATTATTAGTCAAATTATGCACTCTCCTAGCGAAGAGCATATGGATGTTGTCATTCATATCTTACGCTACGTGAAGTCTTCCTAACCTGGAAAGGGAATTATGTTTACAAAAGGAGAAAATTGGATATTGAAGGTTATACTGGTGCAGATTGGGCTGGGTCAATTGATGATAGACACTCTATGTCTGGATATTTCACATTTGTAGGTGGGAATCTAGTTAGTTGGCAAAGTAAAAAACAGGAGGTAGTAGCTAGATCCAGTGCCGAGGCCAAATATAGAGGAATGGATAAGGGAGTATGCGAGTTACTGTGGATCAGAAATCTAATGCAAGATTTACATATCGAGCAGACCACTCCTATGAGGTTGTACTGTGATAACAAGGCAGCATGTGATATTGCCCATAATCCAGTTCAACATGATCGAACTAAACATGTTGAGGTTGATAGACATTTTATCAAGGAGAACTGGAAGCAAGGTTTGTTGAAGTGCCCAAAGTTCGATCTCAAGACCAACTTGCTGATATGCTCACTAAGGCAATGTCAAGACAATTGTTTAATAGTTATCTCGACAAGTTGGGCATGAGCGATATCTATGCACCAACTTGAGGGGGAGTGTTAACAATTGCCGTAATTATCTCCAACTTGCATCTATTATTAGCTACACAAAATAAACTAGGATTCCTGCAAATATTTATTTCCTAGATTAGTCTGTAAATATTTATTTCCTAGATTAGTTATTTCTTTCTTGGTTTTGAACATTGGCTATTTATGCCCATCGATTGGAAGAAAAAAATATTGAAGCTTTTCCTCCTAAACATCTTGTTCTCTGTTGTACCATTGTTTTCTACTCTTCGAGTTTTTTTTAATTAGTTTCCGTTGTTGCCTAGATATATTGGTGTATATGTTGAACTCAAACTTAGAACCCTGTCGGTATACATACATACATATATATATGTATATTTGTATGTATATTAGGACATATATAAAAGCTAGGGTTCAGTATGACTTTGCCTATTATCTTTCTTTGTCTTTTCGTTTACAAATGCAGACATTTGGGACCAATGGAGGTAATTGCAAGTGTACGTACGAGGGGCCATCAAATCAGTTGTTAGTGACTTTTGTCCCAATATATAAATCCAAATGAAGATGGTAGTTGCAATAGAGCCTCAACATGATATAGTACTATTTAGGGACATAAAATTGAGGTAGTCTTTGGAGTCTTCGACAAACCCTAGAATGTAAAATGTCATAAAAGTTAAAAAAAAAATATCATTAATTTGGTCGACCACGAATTATATTGTATTTAAATATGACTAATTATATACTTCTGGCTGTTATATGATCGACGTGGATTAATGTTCTCTCTCACACTAACACATCATGCATGATACTTCAACCAACGGCATGCATGCATGCGTGATCCATATTGTTCATGATGCATGCAGCAACGTCCTTATAATTACCTGCTTAATTCAAATTAGCACTGTAATTACAAGGTGACTAGATTAATCATAAGAAGCTGCATGCATGGTTAGCTATCATGATTTATAATAATAATATATTCCAGAGTTTACGCCTTGACCATCGCTAGCAGCTCAAAGCCTTGAAATTGCGACATGGAGACTGGAGTTTGTTCGCATGAGAGATCCAACAGAAATTTTGAGATAGTTTTTCTTAATTTTTTTTTTCTCTTAATTCTTCAGTTTTAAGATCAGTACTACTCATTTTATGTAATTTTTATGATCTAATCGTGTTTAATTAGATTGATCTGCTTCGGTTTTGACCAAGTCAGGGGAAATGATCAGTACTTCTATCGACCAAAAAGTGATCGGAAAATGTCAAGATGATCATCATGTAGTACGTGGTCTGCAGGGAGCTTTACCAACAATAGAAACCCACATGTATTGTCGTGTTTGTACGCTACCTACCTATTCTAGACATGATTTGGATCAATATTGGTTAAGACATGATTTGGATATATATTGGTTTTTTTTTTTTTCGGGAAGCCGGATATATATTGGTTAAGCAATATGCATGCATGCGTGCAGTACTACTAGGCCGGCATGCACACTACAACATATTTCATCTATTGTGACGGATGAAACTGTCACAAAAAATAAGAAACCTATCACAGAAACTTTTTTATGACGGTTTGAAACCGTCCCCACAACTTTCACCAAAAAAGTGTCACATAAAGTATTTTGTGTGGGTTTACTGTACGACAATCACTAAAAATTAAAATTTGTGACAGTTGGAAGTTTGACATGAGATGCAATCATGCAACGTTCGAATGTGAAGAGATTTGTATTTGTGACAATCAAATTTCATCACAGAAAGTACGTTCAAATGTTTACCCGACCGATTAGCATTCGAACGATAAATATCTAACGTTCGATATTTTTCATTCGAACGTTTGATTTTTACATTTGAAACACGTTGAACGTTTGGGATGTGACGTTTGAATGTTGCATTCATACATTATTGGACAATTGTTCGAACATCAAAGATTAAACATTCGGATGGTTAAAATATGTTCAAATGTCTATTTTTTAATCATTCGAACATTAAGAAATATTTGTTCGATCGTAACATAATAAGTTCGAATGTTTGTGGAGTATATACATTCAAACATAAAGCTAAATTCAAACATTCTTTGTTTACATTTGAATGTACTGATCAGAACTAATAATTTCATAAAATTAAAAAGCATACAAATTGTATCATATTACACCAGAAATAATATTATCTCATGAAAATATTTTTGAGAGTTGCAAAATTAGATGACAAATGTTTTGAGTAATGATAGGGTTCTAATTCTTTCCTCACCTATCGTGATCCTGCTGCAATGACATAATGTGTTTCATCTTGACCAACATCTCCATATGTACTTGTTCTTAAACTTCAATGCATATCCTTTCCTCCTGGTCTCTTTGTCGCTCCTGCAAACACGTCTCTAAATCGAACTGTCACGATAATAAAGCCTCCAACTCCTACTATCTCGACTTCATCTACTCAATTTCTTGACATGCAGCGTCCAAATCCTTGGTAAGATTATTAACTTCTGAAGTCCAACTCATGGAGGATGAATTGACATGCTTGAAAGAACGTCTCAAACCTCTTACCAAACTAGACTTAGTCCCCAGAACCTGCGTAAATATGTCTATATTAATAGGAGAAGATTTCTCAAAGGACCACTGCATCTCGATCATTTTTTCCTACAATTAGAAAGAAAACACATAGTATATAACATATTAAAAGAAATAGTAAGAAAACATAATATCCATTCACATGTTGGCATAATTTATTCACACAAAATGACCTCACTTACATAATTATCTTTGGCAACAAGATCAATCCACTTACTGTGTGCATCGGTGTGAGTAGCATCATAGACATGATTGAGGGAGAAATTTTCAAGATTATTGTTTTTCTAACAAAGCCACAGTAGTAATTTTAAAAAATCATGTTAGTACTTAAATAAAGAATATGATAAAAATGACTAAATTTTAATAAGTAATTACCATTTTATTGACAAAACGTTAGAATGACTTTGAACCAGCGCGATGGTGGATTGACAAAAACGTTTTATTCTGTGCTTTAATAGAACTTAAGTATTGCAGGAGAAATTAACAATGTTAAATATAACCTATGAAACCAATATAGATGTAAATAAGTTATTGGGAAAAAATCTAGAATACCTGATAATCTAGACTTGCGAAAAGATCACAACACTTCCTCTAATCATTTAATGGGTGATCATTACTCGGCTATTACTGGACCTGAGAGTGCCACCCCACATCGTCGAAGCATTGGATAAGGAAGGGGGCGTGCTCGGTGTGAGCCTAGGCCTACACTAGTTCTTGTTCCTCCGACCCAGTCTAGGGCCGGTGTTACTCCCCATAGTGGGAGTACTAGTCAGCAGCGGATGGTTACATCTACAAGGGATGAGCAGATTACATTCGAAGTTATGTACTAATGCGCATCCCTACTTGGGTTGATGCGATGGTCTCAGATGTTACTGCGCACATCGACCGACAGATCGTGTCAGTACAACATAGTGTCACCGAGGTTGGCCATCGTTTAGATATCCTAAACGAAAAAGTCAACACATCGACTGAGGAATTTCATTCATTCATAAACAACTTGTTCTGAGTATTTTGCACTTTTATCGTATTTTGTATATATATTTTAATATATGTATTTTTTATATTTTATGTAATGAACAATATCATTTAATATACCTAGTATTTTTGTATTTCAATTCTCAATCTTTTTTAATTTGAAATTCCATTTTTTATTTTAAAATAGTTCAAGTTCGAACGTTAATGACTATCGTTCGAATGAATAACTTACACGCATGTAAGTGGGCTTAATGCCCAAACGTACATGAACCGTTCGAACGTAACATTTTATACTTTCGCATGTACTCATTTGAAAACAACATTGTCTGAGTCACATTCGAATGAAACATTAATATAGTTCGAACGTATAACCATTTCTCGTCTACCTTTAGCAACGGTTTCCTGAAACCATCACAAAAAAAATGACATTTAAGTGGCGGTTCCAAGACTGTCACAAATTCAAAACCATCAAAAAAACTCAATTCATGTGTTGTAGTGATGCATGCATGCAGCAATTCCAAAAACTTCTAATTAACAAGTTCGCACCATAGTAATTAATGGGGGATAAGAAATTTGTTATGATCTACATAATCCCAATATACAAAGCATGCTGCAGGTCCACGCACAAATTATGAAAGTTTTGCACACAATCATGACAATATTGAAAAAAACGATCAAAAGAACAAGATAATCGATCATGACTAAAGTGTACATATGTATCAGCCACTACTAGAAAAGTAAGCATTTGTGACAAGTTATATGCAATAAAAATGACTATTTGTGATGAGAATATACTCATTTTAACCGAAAATAACTTATCACAAATAAGCAGTTGATTCGGATTTGT
Organism: Pterocarya stenoptera; assembly: GCA_003123785.1. Classification (NCBI taxonomy): domain Eukaryota; kingdom Viridiplantae; phylum Streptophyta; class Magnoliopsida; order Fagales; family Juglandaceae; genus Pterocarya; species Pterocarya stenoptera. The sequence goes on along the minus strand of QEOT01008544.1, from coordinate 207,195 downwards.
TTAAGATCAAGAAATTAAGAACCTGTTTGGGAACACAATTGTTCTTAGATATTCTCAGACTACTTCATTATTATTCACAAACCATTCACTATTATTTCACTACGTGCACTATTCACAAACTATTTCATTGGTATTCACAGATCATCTAATCTATCACATGATATATACTCTTGGTATCCAAACGGAGCCCAAAAAGCTAGGTTTCAATATATCACATGATATTCCATCCATTAAAGTGAATTCAGAACAAAAAGTGGTGCATGCATATGGGTTGCAGAGTAAGTTACTAGAGAAAACTAGCTTCATATATGATTGTGGAGACGGCCAGCCGGGTAAGAGACTCGGAAAATAATTCTTTCCATTTCACTTCCGAATGGCCATAATATCTCCATTAATATTTATTGAAAAAACAATATTATAAGATATTATAGCAATTAACCTAGCTAGCTAGCTTAATTCAGGTCCATTCTGGCGGCCCATTCATATATAATTTACATGCATGAGTACTGTTTTTACATGATCATCATCAATACCTTAGGCCCAAAGCTAAGTCCCCTCCGGAAAGTCTCCTTATAAATTTTTCTGATTTTACATGCCAAACACTCCAATTCCAAATCTTCTTTCTTAATTTTTTTTTTTTTTTTATCCATTTTCTCACCAGAGAGGACAAGGCTTTGGCCTCCGGCCAACTTCATCTCTATCCTCCATCATGTCCATATATAAGTTCTTTCTTTTTCTTTTACTTTTTGTTTCTCTCCAGCTTTACAAAGGCATGCATGATCTCGATCGGTAATTGATCATCAAACTACGTACAGAGACACGAGACAAAACTGCTCAAAATTGAGATCGCATGCATGTGGGCGCGCCTCATGCACTAGTACTATCGCCTATTTGCATCTCTAACGTCGGCGTCACGGGCCGAGCCACACTGATGCATGGAATCAACACCTTCAGATCAAGAGTCAGGCCTGACCCACCCCAAACCCGCAAGCATGCACGTGGAATTAGTTGCAGCTAGAAGAGTGTTTGATCTAGCCATGCATGATCATCACCAACTCAAGCCATCTTGAACAACATATTAATTTAACTAAATATATATATATGTCACTACTAATTTGGAGATGATGTTGAGTAGGAGGAAGTGTATGGCCGTTTGTAATGGTTTCCAAAATGTAGCGCTACATGATATCTCGCCATGGTTTTAAGACTACCATTTAGGGCATATATATTCCACTATAATAATGTAGGTTATATCGAAATATGGTAACAATTCAGAAGAAATCTCACCAGAACTGTATGTTCTGGCACGTGATCCATCCAGGCTGGCCATCCAATACTCAGGATGTTTGTTGCTTGGATATAGATTTCACACAACTAACAAAGAACGATATAGGAAAAATTAAAATTGTGGAATCGTTGTCGAATGAAGCCATGGGGATGATAACATTGACTTATACTGAATTGTGGAAGATATCATAGCGGTAAAATACGTGGGGGATATATGGTCTGGTTGTTTAAATGTAATTGGTGGAATGTCTCAAATCCTAGGTTGGGAGTGCGTAACGATGAATATTTTGTGAGTATCAATACATTTTGCACATAGTATGAGGACGATCCTTTCGTTCTTGCTTGCCATGCGAATTAAGTTTTTTATTTAAATGATCTGGAGTACGGGAACCCATAGCAGGTAGTATAGAAGTTTACACCAATAAATGTATATGATTACATTCTAGAGGCAGACGAACCACATGCAGAAAATGATAGTCTAACAAATGAAGAAGCATATCAATAAAACGAATCAGGCATCAATCTATTTATTGATCTAAACCAATATGACATTATCCCATTGCTTAGAAAAGATGTTCAACCCGAAGTAATTGAGGGTGAACTGTCAGAAGAAGATGAATCAACTAAAGTGTCTAATGAGGATGAAGGCCACTGGTCCAGCAAAACCGATAGTAAATGAATTTCAAACAGATATTTTCGTAACTATCATTCTTAGAAATATCTGTAACTTTTGTTCAACATATAATTTATTATAATTTCAAACAAATATGTCTCACAAACGCAAATAACACGTGCGCCATCCCCATCCATTACCGACTCCACGTGTCGTTCACCTGCCATCAATAGTGAACCAACATCATCAGACCCAGAACAAGGTATAGTATATCAAATTAAATATCATATTTTATACTCAATTTAAGTAATATATCTATGAAATAAAAATAATTTAATTCAAATATATGCTTTAATTAGCTTATATATAGCTGTTGTAAGCCAGCATTGGGGTCGAGGTACTAGAAAGAGTGTCTGTATAGAGAAAGTAAAGAAAGTGGGTAAAATTAAGGTTAATATTCCTGATGATCACACCTATGGCTCCAGAGATTCGGCAACATGGCTTGCTTCTTATGTTGGTTCACTTACTCGCACATATACACCGATTGCTACATCTTCCTGGTCTACAATTTCCCAATATGTGAAAGACCACATCAAAAATCGTTGTTCGGTAATAAGCTACATTCCAAGTAACTAAGTATATAACATGTTAATTTAAAGTTACTTTATATTTATACTCATTGTTTATAATTTTTGAAAGGACGAGTTTGAACTTAATTTTGGCCGATGAGAGGATCGATTAACGGTTGAGGAACTGATGTCGAATGTATTTCAGAAGTACAAAGATCGATACCATGCACACTATAAGAAGTTCAGTACTACAACAAAGGCACGCCTAAATCCATTCCAACTAATGCCACCAAACGAATGGGAGAAGGTTTGTGATATGTTTGAAGATCCTGCTTATCAGGTAATTTCACTACTATCTTTTTTTAATAGTATATGATATATATATTAAACACATAGACATAATAATTTTTTTTTTTAGCAACGGAGTACTGTGAACAAAGCAAATAAATCAAATTTAACGATACACCATCATGCGGATTCTCGATCTTTTCATCGTTTGTCTAACAAAATGGTAAATTATTCTAGTCCCCATTAAATATTAACATATAAAACACTTTTCTAATTTAAGTTCTAATATAGAGTTTCCTTTTGTAGAAAGAAGAAAGTCATGATGACTATGATCTGACCCAATTATATGCTAAAGCACATAAAAATCATGATAGTGTTTGGACCAATCCCGAAGCAAAGGCAAATTATGTAAGTTTAAATTTCTTTAATTCCATTGTCTAATAATATTTTTGTTACTTATACTAACTTTAATGCTTGTATTTTTGTAGGACAAGATGATCTCTCTTAAGAAAACTGTTGCAGATCCATCCGATGCATCATCTATCAAAGATGATCAGATCTTTTCTCAAGTTCTTGGATCACGTTCTGGATATTTGAGGGGCTTAGGACATTGCGTAAAGCCATCCTCAACATCATCATCCTATTCTCGAGCTAGATTGAATGACGACAAGACTAAGGAATTTGAGGAAGCAACACTTGAAATAGAACGATTGAAATCCAAGGAAAAATAATTGCTGACCCGATTAGATCAAGCAGCGGATCTTGAGACGAAATTAGAAGAGAACATGAAAAGGAGATTGGGGACGAAGGTACAAAAAACTATGCTTGAATAGTTGCAGTCAATTATGTCCCAAAATTCTATGTCACCACCACAATCTTAAAATTTATTTTTTCTTTAATTGTCTTTCTATTATGATGTTCTAAAATATTTGAACAATTGTGATATTTGAATTACAATTTATGTAATATTAGTGTTCTATTTTTAATTAAATGATCTATTGTATGATTAATACCATTCGAACGTCAATTACCTTTATTAAATCCATTTGAACAAAAACAGACATATTCGAACACAAAAAAAGGTGTTCGAACAAATATCATGAAATACAGTCTGTACTTCCATTCGAACAAGAAAATATTTGTTCAAACAACATTAATTTCTAAAACACCGTTCAAACAGAACAAATTTAAAAAATACACAGTCGGTTCGAACGGAAATAATTTATGTTCGAACGCAAGTCATTTGATAAATTTATTGGTTCGAATGAATATTTTTTTCATTTGAGCAGCACGTGTCGGTTCAAACCTATATTTTACCATTTGAACTGATTTTTCAGACAAACAATTTTCGTCTTAAAAAAATACCCGTTCAAATAGGTTCGACTGGTTCTGCCCAATTAATTCATCCCTAAAAATCATTTCAATTTTTGTCTCCAAAAACCTTTTGAGACAAGCTTTTTGAGACGAAATAGAGATGAAACTTTTTCATCTCCAAAAACAATTAGGGACAAAATGTGGGTTTTTTGAGACAATTTTTTGTCTCAAAAAAACCAATCTCTTTTAGTGTTCCTGGCTCATTGGTCTTTCGAAAATTGACTAATTTATTGGTCTCATAATCCTTTTTTTTTATATTTTTATGCGCTATATAATTAGTTTGTAATGGATTATTTGTTAGGAAATTCGACCCCTTTCTTATGTATCTCGCGGCCTTATAAGTTTGTTATTTATAATGAAATGGTTTCTTAATTAGGTAAATATGTTTTATTTTTCTTTTATTTTATTTGAGTAATGGTTTATTTATTTTCTTTTTCTCTACACTCATGTTTGTGATCCAATGTTCCAAAAACACTTATAAATATTTGTCATTGTCAATATTTATAAAGTTCATATATATATATATATATACTTTGTGGTAATAGTAATATTCGGCCATATACTTTCTAAGAATGATTTTTCTTGTGTTTGATCTATGAATTACTCATCGTCCCATATATCAGAAGGAAAACTTGTCATTGGTGAGGAATGGATAGAGGATCTGTTAAGCTAGCGTTATCCCAACAAATCAATGAAAGGTCATCAAACATTATATATATATATGTATGTAACACATGCATACATGATATAGACCAGAGATGTACTGGCTTAAAAAAAAGGACGGAGTTGCAGTACTGTGGTTGTACCTAGCACCTAGCTAGGGATGGTTAATTCCTAGTTTTTGTGGATGTATGCATGATGTATGTATGTACCTAGCTAGGGATGGTTAATTCCTGGTTTGCGTGATGTTCTGTTGGGATGAATCGAATTCTTTTCCCATATTATATTGTTGGTTATGTTTTGTAATCTATGTTCGGCACGGCATGATATTTATGAATATGAAGTGCTACCACATACCGTACGGACGGCAGTCATTAAAAGAAGACTCCACAAAATGGTTCGATTCGGATGGATTCTATCGATTTAAATTGAATCAATAAGAAACTGAATTGATTTTAATAAATGTTTTGAATCGTTCACAAAACCATTTCAATCGATCAATTTAGGCCGATTTTAGACCAATTTGAACTGATTCCAACAGATTCGAAACTAAGTTTATTTTTAATTTTCTAACAATTAATTTTTTTTCTTTTAAATTTCTTTCACAAAAATATGATAGAACTAAATATATATTAACTCTTTCATCATAATATTCAATCAGAATCACAAAAAAATTGAAAGATAAAACAATTAGTTCTTTATTTTCTTTAATTGAATAAAAAAATTAAGAGATAAATAAATATTTTGTATTAAGTTTGTCGTCGTCATTACAACACAATTGCTTTTTAGTGACGGTTGTGAATTTGTGACAGTCCCCAAACCATCACTAAAAGGGCTTTACTATGACTGTTTCTGAAAACCGTCACTAAAGGCTAATGAGATTTTTTTTAAATTCCAACGTATGAGAAAATTACGTTCGAACGTTACATATATGTTCGAACGTGTGGCTACTTACGTTCGAACGTGAAATGTTTTGGCACCAACGTTCGAACCTTAGTAATTAACGTTCGAACGTTAATTGTAAATTTAAATTAAATATTACTCTAATTTAAAATTTATGTGGTTTTTATAATGCATAATTTGTATACAAGTCTAAAAAATTGACTTGTATATATTTATATATACATATATAAATATATATTTATGTTTATACATATTTGAAGTACAGTGATTTAGTATTAAAGTTGAAAAATATAACATTAAAGAAGATTGAGAATTGAAATTAAAAAACTATAGATTTATTAAATAATATTGTTCCTTACAAAAATTAAAAACAAATACAAAATATGATAGAAGTACTTAAACAACACTCAGATGATAGCATTGTCTGCACATAACTTTCAATGTGCAGATTTTTCCCAGCCTCTACTGAGGAAGACCATCTTTCAGGTTCCTATGCTCCTATATAAGTTCGTCAAACTCGTTGATCAGGGCCTCTCGCTCTACCATAACAGTATGAGCCCCGATCTGAGCAACGGCTTGAGTGGCTCTTCTCTCCCTCGTTTTCTAGTATGCAAAGGATGAGCCATAATTTTAAAGGAAAAAAAATTATGAGTACTATTGATGCATCTTTTGTTATAATTTTAAACTGCTCTGCATGAATGTTCAAACATAAATAAACATACGTTAGAACATTAAGATAAAACGTTTGGACGTGTATATTTTATGTTCGCACGTAAAATACATTTCGTTCAAACGTAGAACGTATAATATATTTCATTATTTTACGTTCGAACATAATACATACACGTTCGGACATTTGGCTATATGTTCAAACGTATGTGTTTACGTGCGAACGTAAAGGATAGACGTCAAATTGTTTAAAGCATAAATAAATTTAAAAGCATTACGTTCGAACATTAAATCCTATATGTTCGGACGTGAAAGGAAACGTTAGAACGTGAGAAATAAAACGTTAAAACGTTGAAGTCCATCGTTGAACATTTCTTGATTGATTTTTCAAAATATATTAATAATATATTAATTTATTAATGTATGTTATATATTATAATGTATACTATAACATATAGCAGACTATATCTAATATTATATTATAATATATAGTATATTATGTTGTAAAATACATTATAGCCAAATGTCGTTCACTATATATTATATTTTCATTTAAAGTATTATGTTATCATAGTATATATATATAGTATATGTACATATATAATATATATTATATAGGTTGTTGTTAGTTTTATTAATTATAGCCAAATGTCTATCATTATGTAACTTTGTTTCCATTTAAAGGATTATGCTATTTGTAATATATATAGTGTATGTACTTATATATAAAATATATATATATACTATATATATAGGTTGTTGTTAGTTTTATTAATTATAGCCAAATGTCTATCACTATATATTATGTTTCCATTTAAAGTATTACGCTATCATAGTATATGTATATATATAATATATATAAGTTGTTGTTAGTTTTATTAATTATAACCAAATGTCTATCACTATATATTATATTATGTTATTATGTTTCCATTTAAAGTATTATGCTATCATAGTATATATATATATATAGTGTATGTACCTATATATAAGTGTATGTATTAATATATATATTTAAATATTTTAAAAAAACACTACTATCATAATACTTAAAATCACTTCCTTAATTATTATGTTGCGGATAAAATCAAAAATAAAAAAATGTTGTTGATAATAGTATATATATAACATGAATATTTTTTTTTTTTTTTTTTTTATAGGAAATAGACCTCATTCATGCATTCATTCCATAAAGAGTTACAGCTGTGACTTAAGATTACAAGTCAAACTAAATTCTGATCAAAGCTTCCCGTATGCAAATTTGTGCGACGGCATTTTCTAAACCAGAAACTCTCAAAGAGAGTATCCGCTCCATCCTCCAACCAACAGCCAAACTCCATCTTCCAAAGGAAGAGAAGTAACCACCAAATTCCATCCTTTAACAGAGGAGAATTAGCCAACAAGAGCTATGGACATAAGTCCAATAGCCTATTTCACCATATACTCTAACAAAAACCAACAAAACCAAAAAACTCCAACATAAAAACAAACCGACATAGAGTCGGAATTACACTTCGTACAACAATTACCCAACCAAACAAACACTACAAACATCCACCAAAAAAAACAAAACAGAATCGAAAACAACCACAAAATAGGATCGGTGATGGCGCGTGAAAGTCACGCGCCACTCTGGGAAGGAGACAAACGGCCGGTCGATGCAGTACCGGTGTACTAGGCCCTAAGCTGCCGCACACGGCTCCAACGCGGTGTGATACGCGGTGGCTCGCGTATGCCACGCGTTCTCTGTAATCCGCGCGTGGAAGTGACGCGCCGCTCCAAATGGCGCCCAAAGCGGACGGCTGCTAGATCGGCGGGCAAGGAATCCTCCGGTGGTACGCGTGTAGGGAAAACTCCACCGGCGGGGCTCGGATCGACTCCCTCCCTATTATTGGGCCGAACCTGCAAAACAACGAAAAAACACAAAGAAACCGTCATAGACGACGGTAGAGAGGGAGAAGAGGGAAGGAGAAGAGGAAGCCGAAGCTTCCCCTCCCCCCAACATGAATATTAAGTATATATAAGTATATTATATTATATATTTTGTTATATGATATATCTCATTTTTCCTTATAAATGTATTGAGTTATTATAAGTTGGACTTTAATACTGGCAAACCTCCAGTGATGTATATATTGTTGGGAAAGTCCATTCAAGGTGATTTATAAGGTTTTTTTCAGTGAAATTAATGAAGGGATTAGAGTGACTCCCCTTGTAGTGGTATTATATATACTGCTATTTAGTGTATATAATATATTATGCAACTATAATATATAATAGTAATTACGAATATGTTATATAATTTATATTATATATATACTAGATTATTTTTTATTTCTAACTATTAATAATCAAGTTATATTTATGTTCTAACGTGCATTATTTACGTTCGAACGTGGAAAAATATGGGTGGAAAATTTCCCACTCAATTGTATCGTTCGAACGTTAAATCATATACGTTCGAACATACAAAAATTGTTGGCAGAAAATTTCCCGCTCAATTGTATCGTTCGAACGTTAAATCCTATACGTTCGAACGTACAAAAATTGTTGGCGGAAAATTTCCCGCTCAATTATCGTCTTCTGTGCTGAGCATTCACGTTCGAACGTTTAAATTAAATGTTCGTACGTGAATGCTGAAAATTTGGGAGGCTGAAAATAACGTTCGAACGTTTAATTTATACATTCGAACGTGAATGCTGAAACTGAAAGTAACGTTCGAACGTTTAATTTATATGTTCGAACGTGAATGTTAAAGAAACATTCGAACGTATAAATTAAACGTTCAAACGTTAATTCAAATGAAATTTTTTTTACATGAAAACATGCATGGGAGGAAGCAGAGTCATTTCTGCTTCTCCCGTGCACGAAATAGAGAAAGAGAGGGTGAATGGTGAGCGAGGGTTAGAGAGAGAGAGAGTTTGACTGAGAGATGGTTAGAGAGAGAGTTGTGTGAGTGAGAAAGGGTTAGAGTAATAGAGAGTATTGTTATTGTTAGAAAAGGTTAGAGTGAGAGATCACATCTAAATTGTATAAGAGAGTGATTATTGAGGGTTAGGATTTTGAAACTATTTTGGTAAGGAAAAATTATTCTTTCCATTATTTGCAATTTTATGATATTTTTCTTGTGTTTTATATATATATATATGTCTCTAACAAGTTAGTATTGTTTTTTTTTTTTTTTAAGGAGGTGGTTGTTTTGGCAAATTGAAAGCTTATCATTTGTAAGAGGATATTAAAAAGTGCTAGGTATATTTCTAAACTTCAGTTGTATATGTTTATGGCTTGAGTTTGAGGAATATTGTGAAAATGGATAATATGGATTAGAAATATCATAATTATTGTTTATGAATTTTGTGAATATTTTGTAAGTTTATGGTGTTTATTAAGGAATTAATATGTTTAGAAATATTGTTGTGGAAATATTATTATGTTTAGATAAATGTTGTGGAAATATTGTGATAATGTTGTGATATAGATTTTAAATATTGTGATTATTTTTTATTAAGTATATTTATATTTTGTGAGTTTATAGTGTTTATTTATGAGCATTAATATATTTAGAAACATTATTGTGGAAATATTGTAAAAATATTGTGATATGGATTAAAAATGTTGTGACTATTGTTTATAAATTTTGTTAATATTTTGTGAGTTTATAGTGTTTATTGATGAATTAATATGTTTATAAACATTATTGTGTGAATATTGTTATGTTTAGATAATTTTGTTGTGAAAATATTGTGATAATGTTATGATATGGATTTGAAATATTGTGATTATTGTTTATTAAGTATATTTATATTTTGTGAGTTTATGATGTTTGTTGCTGAGCATTAATATGTTTAGAAATATTGTTATGGGAATATTGTTATGTTTAGACAATTTTGTTGTGGAAATATTGTGAAAATATTGTGATATGGATTGTGAAATATTGTGATTATTGTTTATTAGGTGTATTTATATTTTGTGAGTTTATGGTATTTATTGATGAGCATTAATATGTTTAAAAACATTGTTGTGGGAATATTGTTATGTTTAGATAACTTTGTTGTGGAAAAATTGTGAAAATGTTGTGAGATGCAATGTGAAATATTGTAATTATTGTTTATTAAGTGTATTTATATTTTGTGAGTTTATGGTGTTTATTGATGAATATTAATATGTTTAGAAACATTGTTGTGGGAATATTGTAAAAATGTTGTGATATGGATTATAAATGTTTTGATTATTATTTATGAATTTTGTTAATATTTTGTGAGTTGATGGTGTTATTAATGAATTAATATGTTTAGAAATATTATTGTGGGAATATTGTTATGTTTAGATAATTTTGTTATGAAAATATTGTGATATGGATTTGAAATATTATGATTATTATTTATTAAGTATATTTATATTTTATCAGTTTATGATGTTTATTGATGAGCATTAATATATTTGGAGACATTGTTGTGAAAATACTGTTATATTTAAATAACTTTATTGTGAAAATGTTATGATATGGATTGTAAAATATAGTGATTATTTTTTATTAAGTATATTTATATTTTGTGAGTTTATGGTATTTATTGATGAGCATTAATATGTTTAGATATATTATTGAGGGGATATTGTTATGTTTAGATAACTTTGTTGTCGAAATATTGTGAAAATATTGTGATATGGATTGTGAAATATTGTAATTATTGTTTATTAAGTGTATTTATATTTTATGAGTTTATGGTATTTGTTGATGAGTATTAATATGTTTTGAAATATTGTTATAGTAATATTATAAAAATGTTGTGGTATGGATTATAAATGTTGTGACTATTGTTTATGAATTTTTTGAATATTTTATAATTTTATGGTGTTTATTGATGAATTAATATGCTTAGAAACATGTTAATATGATAAATTAATAAAGTTCAAGTCCCTCTTAGTGCAAAAGTCTCATTTAGAGATGCGTTTGCAGGCCCAATAGAGAGACCAAGTGGAAAGAATTCGCAATGAAGTCCAAGAGCAAGTACAACGGGAGATGATGGTGCAAATAGAGGATGTTATGTCATTGCAACAACAATGGGGTGGGCGAGGAAAAAAGAAATGTATTATCTCAATTTTATTCATGTATATAACTTTTAGTATTTAATTTTAAAAGTTTATAACACATTATTAGTTGTAAAATATTTATGGTGTGTAATATGATACAATTGGTATGTTTTTTAATTTTATGAAATTAATATTTATGATCTGTACGTTCGAATCTAAACAAAAAACGTTCGAACATTATTTCACATTCGAACAAACGTTCGAATGTAATTACACAAAATTACTACGTAACGTTGGAACGTGTAAACGTTCGAACGTACTCATCCCCAAACGAACAAAGCGTTCGAACAAACATTTCTTTAACATTTGAACAAACATTCGAACGTTATACTCATTACGTTCGAACATTGTTCCATTAGTGTTCGAACGAAAATTTGAACGTTTAATGCGGTTAACGTTCGAACGTAAATATGATACTTTCGAACAATAATCAACGAACGTCAAGTTCAGTCATTCGAATGAACGTTACTTTCTGTGACAGTTTTGAACCGTCACAAAAAGTAGAACGTTCGAACGTTCTTCCGAATGAAACAGCTCCAACAGTCACTAAAAATACTTTTAGTGACGGTTCAACAGTAAAGCGTCACCAAATGTTTTCTATGACGCACATTAGGTGATAGTCGTGGTGACGGTTTCAAACCGTCACCAAATGTCTTTAGTGACGTTTTAGTTATTTTTTGTGACGGTTTTTTCTGTCACAAAAGACTATTTGTATTGTAGTGCATGCATAAAACATTATATTTGTCATGTACTTAATTATAACTTAATAATCTGTATCTTCTTCAAATATGAGATAAAAATATATATATCAACAATTGAGGTTAATTTAATAAAATATTACATGCTTATTGAACCTAGCTATTTAGATTCATATCATATTTTTATTGAAACTAGCCAATAAATTTATATTTTATATTCTTTTATACATAAAATAAAATGCTTGAATTGCATTGTATATAATTTTTAATAATTTTTATTAGCATTAAAATAACCAATTCATAATTATCATAAATCACCCGATTCAATATGTTATATTGCCAATGAATCGGTCTGAACCTGATTCCAGTTTTTCAAGCTTTGATTAAAACAAGGCCTAACTTGCCAAGTTTGAGGGAATCTACTTTTTTTTTTTTATCCTTCCAAAACCTGTCTTTTTTCAGTATGCCACTGCGTGAGCAAGGAGCTCTGCCACGCACAAGAGGAAGCGAAAATAAAGCAGGGGGAATTCCCGGACCCTCTTCATCTTCCCTCCTCCTAATTGCTTTCTCCTTCGCTTTTTTTTTTCTCTTCTTTTTTCTTTAACTCCCATCCTCTTCCCATTCCACTCAGTTTCCTCATCTCTATTTCTCCTCTCTTTCATTCTCCTTCCTTCCCATGGCTTTCCTCTAGTTTTTTTTCAATTTTTGTATGTTTCTTAGAGGCTAGATCTACAATGATCCATCCACCAATAGCGCGCCTACACACGCCCATCAATCAACACCGCCGTCTATGTACAGATTGCCATTTTTGTTCTTCCTTCACCAACTATACCAATACATGGTGGTTACACGTACATGTATTCGGCATAGTTTTAAATTATGTTCCATTCCGGCCATTCCAGCCGAAATTTACTATTCCGGTATTGTACCCGGTACACTATACTTCCTCATTCCATTTCATTCTAAATATTAGTCGGAATTTACATTTCAGGCCCTATTCCATTCGGGCTATTTAATGGCAGTTTTGTAATTTTTTTGAGTTTGGATTGCATTTTTATAAATTTTAAATTTAGATAGTATTTGATTAATTCTAAAATATAAAAGACATTTATATAATTTTAATTTTTGGTAACTTTATATATGTCCTCTTATTCTCTCTTTTTCTAAATATCATTATTTTTAATAATTTCTCTACTTTTTTTAATACTATCTTTTGATGCTATCTCTACTTCTTCTTTTTTAATGTTTTCAATGTATATCCATTTAATAAATCGTCAACTCTTTCACATATATACTCACACATACATTATGCACACTTACATATACATTGATTTATTCTATTAGTTATTAGTTTATATATACATATAAAAATAAAAATATATATAGTTAATTCGAAACGGTACACCAGAACGCACCGATACCGAAACCGAAATATTCTATTTCAATGCTTAAATCAAAATGGTCACAAGAACAGAATTTAAAATATTTGACTATTTTGTCCTATCTAGTCAATCTTGTAAGGAGTTTTTGGACCGAACCGATCTAGACATTAAAGCCGGGCTGATCCGGACCTTGAAAGCCTTAAGAGTGGCCTAGACTTCTTTTTATCAATTCGGTCTGGTTAGTTTTATTGGACTATTTAGGTTAGGCTCACTTTTTTATCTTCTTCTTCTTTTCTTTTTTTTTTTTTTTTTTTTTTTTAAAAAAAAAAAAAAAACTACATAAATGATATAAAAAAGTAAATGCGTGATTTAGTCTATGTTATCAAACTAAGAATATACTTAACTAATTAAGTCTTTCAATTAAGTGAAGTAAATTAATAAAGATAACAATATGTGTAATATCAATGTTCAATAATAGACATTCACACATATAAAACATATAAGTTGAGTTCTAACCGTTATAAATAGCCTATCTTAATATTGTACATGATATTAATATCTCAGCATAGATAATAGGTTGCCAAGAAATTTACATAATTATTTTGTTACAATTTAAATTATTACATAAAAGAATTTTTGCAAAATGTTTACTTATTATTATATAAAATGATTGAAGAAAACCATATCAAAATTCTCGATCGGCCGGTCTTGGAGTGGTGATTTCTCACCCATACCGGACCAATTACTGAAAAAGTTGAAAATAGGAAACCAAGACCAATCAGCATGGTGGCTAGACTGGACCTGATCAACGAAAACGGTCCATTCTAACCCAGTCAATCTAGTACTTGGTCTACCCCCATTTTCATACACCCTTAGTCACACACTGCCATTGGTTGGTTATTGACATGCCTACCTATCTTTCTTTCTTTCTTTCTTTTGAAGTGAAATTTCATTACTCAAAAAACTAAGAAAGTTCAACCAAAATAATAGACTGAATACAACTAGGAACATCTTCAAATACTACAAGATCTTCAAGACTATTGAAAGAATGCTTGGCTAAGAAATGAGTAACAAAATTTGCAACATAATTAATATGTCTCATAGTCCAACTAGTAAGTGAATCCAAAATTCTTCTTGTGTCTGCGATAAGTAATCCAGTCTAAGTACTTCAGCCACTCTCATCCTTCCTAAGAGCATTCACCACGTACAAACCATCACCTTCAAGTAGACTCTATTGAACTTCGAGATCTTGACATAATTTTGAAGCAATCATCACTGCGTAGGTTTCTACTAGGAAAGCTTCAAGTTTAAGGACTCACTTGTTTGTTAGAATCCCTTATAATGAATCCATTGCCAATTCTATCTCCGTTTTTGTTAATAACAACATCCCAGTTGATCATTTTGCATATGCTTCCAGGAAGTCTCTCCCATTAGCTTCCATTATTTGCGTCACTGCCTCTTGAATTTTTATGATCACCCTGTACATTCCTGAATTCACATAAGGTCTCCTTAGCACTTTTGATTATTGAGTTTGGGTAAGTGAATCCCTCATTGTGGTCTACAGAATTTCTCCATTGCCAAAATATGCTTAGCTAGTAGGATAGCTACTTCCTCCATTTCCTCCTTATTCAAAAGCTTATCCAACTGGCTCAAGATTTTCAAGAAAGAGTCACTATGGAAGGACAACTTTTGAATTTTTTTTATAGCACTGACTCCATACAGTATTAGAGGCCAAACAACTCCATATGCAAGTCCCACAATTTCTTGGAATTGGGCACAAATGGGGCATAAATTGTCTTCAGTCATTAGTGATTTTCTCTTGCAAAGGTTGGAGAAAGTGGGAAGGGAATCTTGGCATGCTCTCCACAAGAACATTTTAATGGCGTTAAGAACTTTCATATGCCATATTTTCATCCAAATACCATTGGTTCTTCTTCCTTCAAAGGTTCCCCTTCTAATATGAAGTGGCTCTATTTAGATACTAAGAGTATCTCAAATGATCTGTAAATAGTAGTGAATAGTTTGTGAAATAGTCTGAGAATACCTGAGAAAAATTGTGTTTCCAAATAGAACTATCTCCCTTTGTAATTAAGAAGCACTCCTAATAGAGAATAATCCATTCTTTGAGTATTTCCACACCTTATTCTCACTACCACCAATACTAATGGGTATGTTCTTTATGAGTTCAGTTTCTTGAGAGAGAACAGGTTATCCTTCCACCATTTCAAATCATCATCAATGAACTCAGCCACCTTTTCATCCTTATCTAGGATTATGATAGGGGATTGAATCATATGGGTAGAAGGTCCAGGAAACCACCTATCCTTTCAAACTCTTGCACTCTTCCCATTGCCAGTTCTCCAAAGAATACCCTCTTTAAGAAGTTTTTGTCCTGCCAATATACTCCTCTAAGCAAAGAGGGTCTACATCCAAGACTTGCCTCTAAAAACTCAGCCCTTAGGAAGTATTTTTGCTTAAAAATTCTAGTTGGAATCAACTCTAGATTCTTAAGGATCCTCCAACATTGTTTTGCAAATATAGCAATATTGAAACTCCTAAAGTCTTTGAAGCCTAGCCCTCCCAAGTCTTTAGCAAGCCCCATTTTGTTCTAGTTCACCCAGTGGATCTTAAAGTGATCACCACTATAACCCCCACCAAAACTTATTCATAAGCTTGTTAATCTTCTGAGAGATCGAAAGTGGTAGTAGAAAACCCCCCATAGAGTAAGTATGAATGGCCTAGACAGCAACTTTCAAAAGTATTTCTTTCCTTGCAACAAACAAGAACTTTGTTTCCAATTGCTCATCCGAGTCCAAATCTTATCAATAATAGAGTGAAAAGCATTTGTTTTTTACCTTCCTACCACAGTAGGCAATCCCAAATATTTCTCATATTAATATGTGCATTTGACCCCTGCTATCTCCACAATAGTTTTTTGGATATCTTTTGGAGTGTTTTTACTAAAGAATATAGAGGTCTTGTCTTCTTTTAGCATTTTTCTGGATGATTTTTCATAGAGTTCAAGGATATGGATAAATTGACTCAACTCCAAGGAATTGGCCTTGCAAAACAAAAGACTATCATCAGTAAACAAAAGATGATTGATATCGCCCTTGCCTCTGCATTATTGAGAAGGGAGCTAAGAGCTTCAACACACAAAATAAAAAGGTACGGAGAAAGAGGTTCTTCCTGTGTAATACCCCTAGAAGGAACAAAAGGATGTTGAGGTTTCCCATTGAGTAGAATAGAGTAGGTGACATAGGCTATACAACTCATCATAAGATGGACCCATTCTATGCAAAACCCATTCGACACATGACTTCTTCTTAAAAACACGGTCACTCCACACCGATCATATACTTTACTCATGTCGAGCTTGAAGGTCATGTAACCTAATTGACCTCTCATTTGACCATTCATCGTTTGCAAAGTTTCGTAAGCTGTAAGGATATTATCTGAAATTAATCTACCTAAGACAAAGATACTTTGGATAGGAGAGATAATATCGGGAAGAACTTTCTTTAGCTAGTTGGCTAACACCTTTGGTACTATCTTGTATACCACGTTACATAAGCTTATAGGTCTAAAGTCTGACGTCCTAATAGGTTCCTTCACTTCAAGGATCAATGTAATGAAGGTTCCATTGATGCCTTGAAGGGAGCTACCATGTTTGAGGAGGTTTAGGATATGATGGCATACTTCATCTCCTATTGCAGGCCAATTAACTTGGTAAAAATGCACAAGTTGGAGAACTTAAAGGAGGCATTTGAAAGATCGCTTTCTTTACTTCTATAGCTGTGAAATCTTGTAGAAGTTTAGTATTCAACTCTATTGTAACCCGAGGCTCCAAGCCAAAAAGACATTCTATAAAATCAAATGGTCTTGAAGAAGTAAATAAATCAGTGAAAATAAAGTGAAAATGCCATCAGTCAGTGTACGATCAGTTACTAAGTGGCCTTCATGACCATCCATAATCAGGGTGATGGCGCTTGTTACATGTGATAATATTTTGTGTTCTATGACCATGTTACAGCCATTTTTGTTTTGCTCTTTTCTCCCACTTTAGTTCTTCTTCTTCTAGGATGTTTTTTGCTTCCGCTTTTGATTGGTTTGGCCACAGTACAATTGTGTGTGGTTTTCACACAATGTCAAGATTTGTGACAACGTACGTGTACGTAGTTGGAGTTCGACATTAAAAACAAGAGTCCGATCTTTAACAAAGCATACTTCAATTCAGTCCAACAATGGATTAATTGTATCAAGAACCAACTTGATCATGAGTAGCCAGTTTTAATTTCTATATCTTAATTTCTTTGCCGTGCATAACTTTACTGGCTGGGGTATTTTTCAAAGAACACATTCTCTCAATATCATTTATACTTTTTATTATAATAGTTTTATTTTGTACATAATAAAAAACTTTTTTCATTGTATAGAAAACCTCTTCATGTAAAAATAGAACATTAAAAAACTACAAGAATAAAATAAAATAAAAACAAAATTTTTATTGCACAAATATAATTCCTTGTTTGGTTACACAAATCATCTGATCATCTCATCTAATCATTAGAATTTTTTCAAATTCCAACACAAAAATAATAAATAATTCAACTTTTTCAAATCTTAAAATAAAAATTATATTAAAAAATTATATTCTAACAATATTTTATTTAATTTTCAACTTTCATCTCATCTCATCTCATCTGTATAATCAAACCTTGCAAAATGGTCTTTCGATTACTCCCAATTGGTTTGACATGTAATAGGTTCTACATTGGAGTCTCAAAAATTGATTCACCTTAGACTATCAATATTATCTGCCTAAAATTTTATTGAATCGAGGATGATATATATATATATAATATAAAAGCTATGACTCAAAATCAAACTTGAGGGAGAGCCTGTAGCATGCTACTGTCTAATTTTCAAGAAGTAGGAAACTTAAGGCCCTCCTGTCTAGCTAGTTTCCAAAAAGTAGAAAGTTAATCCAGTTACGTCCAGGTAAAGAAACCATCTTCGATAGCCCCTTCTAATTCTACACTTTTTATTAAAAAAAAAACTATAGTTAAGTGCTTGCTACTAATTAATGACTTTTTATTATTAAACTCGTCAAGCACTCCCCAGCTAGATGATCTATCTTTAGGGTCAGTTTTGGAGGATTGCAGCTGGCTGAGCTCACATAAAGCTTCTTCATAATATGAGAAACTGTACATACTGAATCAAGTGATAATTAATAGGGTTGATCAGATCAAGTGTACGTACGATATCTCTGTTCTTTTCTCGAGGCAATCGGTAAATATTTCCAGAAACAACAGGAGAAAGAGAAAGAGGTCGATCCAAGTACCCTAATATGGATACAAGGATGAGTCTTGGTGATGGATATATTGATGATTTGACATTGTACCTCGCGCGTTTCTGTTCTTCATGACATAACTCTGGTCTTTTTTATTTTTTATTTTTTATTTTTAAAAGTCCATGGTTTTGCACAAAATTGACAAAAAGTTCAACCTCATTCTGGTTACCAAAAAAGATGCAGATATCTTCTGCTTTTAAAAAAAGTGAAATCACACCCGGCCCGCCCGCCTTCAAAAAGCCCCACCAAATGACCGTCGTCATGTTTGGATGCTCCCACCATCTTACTAAAAGACAGCAGATATAACAAAGCTCAATATTAATGCTTATTTATTATATATGTATATATAAATATGTGACATAACATATATATATAATATATCCATGGAGATAATTACCATATGACTTATACAATCTTAAAGCCATATATGTAAATGATCATGGCTAGCTTCCACTACTTTTTCATTTGGGTTATTGGATATGAATAATGCTAAGTATACTCTTAAAAGTATGTAAGTATCGCATACCTTTAAAAAAAAGTGAGATTATCATTAAAACAATAATTTTTTTATGTGGATATCAGATTTACCTACTTTTTTTAATAAAAATGTGTGAAACTTACATATTTAAAGTTGAAAATATCATTTCCATTTAATATAAGATAAATAAGAAAAACTTGCTAAAATTATAAATAAAGTCATCTTTGGAAATTAAAATAAAATGGGAAAATTGGTAATAATTATGGTACTTACATGCATGAGTACATATCCAAAGCTGCACGAAGTTTTAAGAAAATCCATTGTCATGATTTTAACTTGCCTTGCACTTAATTAGATTCCAATTAATTATGAGTATATATATATATTTAGAGAGAGAGAGAAAAGGATGTGCAGTACTACTGTTACATGGTACTAGCTAGTGATCCTATCTGTGAGTTTAACGAGGCTTTGCGCCACTTAACAAACGTAGGATGGAAGTTCCATGCGCACGCAATCCCATATTTTTGCTTTGAAGTGTCATTTTGGTGAAGGAACAGTGGCAGAAACATTCTGTCCCACCATGTGAGAAAACCAAGTATAGAATAAAAACACCTACGCATTATGAACAGTTTCGAATTTGGATCTTTTGATTGGAAAAAGTGAGAGAATGACTAGTAAAATGGGAAAGATAAAGACAGGGAGGGGACTGCATAAATGGAGGGGATTGTACTAACAAAGCTTCCCATGGATCGAGAAACCCCTTGAAGTGTTGCTTTCGGGTATGTAAAAAGACAGGAAAAGAGTGAATGCAGAAAGGCCATCCCACCTCCATTGGTGTTTTGACTGATACCATTCATTCAACCATTTGCATGCATGGGTCAATCCGTTGGTCACTTCCAAAAATGGGAGCGTCTGCACTCGTCTGTCTTACCTAATCCTAGCTAGTACATACATACATACACACATTCATTTCCAAGCTTTATATATATATATATATATAACCTCCAAATACAGTAAATTATAGAAGAATCGAAAGCTTAAAGAATTATGGAGGTCATGAGTAACTGCAGGGAGAAAGGAGAGAAAGAAGAAGTATTAGGAGAGGATGAGATCCTCAAGAAGAGAATCTCTAGCCATCCTTCTTATGGCCAGTTGGTTGAGGCTCACTTGGGCTGTTTAAAGGTCCCCCTCCTTCTCTCTCTCTCTCTCTCTCTCTCTCACAACTGATTAGATTCATATATTCCTTCTTTTTATGTATATTAATCCAATTTCATAGTCATGATTTGACTTCTGCTCTATGGTACAACAAACCAATTAAGGATGACACTGATAAGATCAATGCTACTAACAATTTTTTTCTTTTTCTTGTAATGAATCTTTCTGAAG
Source organism: Pterocarya stenoptera (assembly GCA_003123785.1). Taxonomy (NCBI): domain Eukaryota; kingdom Viridiplantae; phylum Streptophyta; class Magnoliopsida; order Fagales; family Juglandaceae; genus Pterocarya; species Pterocarya stenoptera. The sequence continues at coordinate 186,444 of QEOT01008544.1, read as the reverse complement.
TGGGTCAGCTAGAAACTTCATGTGATGATCTCTAATCGATACTTTTCCCCTTTTCACTTTTAATTTTTCTCTCCTCTTTTGTTTGTCGATCGTTTCTTTCTTATGGGGAGGGGATATATAGGAGGTGAGGTATAGGGCCGGGAGCTCTCTGCACTGACCTTTGGTTTGTTTCGGCACTCATCAACATTACCATTGAGCTATAAAATCAATGTTCTTTTTCTTTTTGAGTTGACATTAACCAATTATCTTTTGACTGTTTGCAAGAACATTGCTTGAACTTCTTCGTACCTGCTATTGATCGAGCTGCTCAATTACCCAAAAAAGTTATTCAGATGTTCCTAACCCAAGATTAGGCTCTCGAGTTCATCACTCGAATGCCCAAAAAACATTCATATTAATGTCTAAGCCAGGAGCCTTGCTTTGGTATAATAGGGTTTGAGCATATGCTGCAATATGCTGATCTGTAAATTATAACTTTTTCCTGCAATTGTTCTTCATGTATATATTTATTTTCTTCAGGTTGGAGCCATGGTGAAATTTGACAGAAATCACATTAGGGATCAGATCAAGCAACAAGAAAACAACCCCAGCTCCCTTGGCATGGCTAGTAGTAGTACTACTCGATCTGAGCTAGATCACTTCATGGTAAAAATTCCAATTACGCTTTTCTTTTACCCATTCTCTCTCTCTCTCTCTCTCTCTCTCTCTCTCTCTCTCTCTCTCTCTCGCACGCATTTTCATACACAGACATGCACAAACACCCACAAGGGAATTCTTTGAGGAAAGCCTCTAACCTATGTATTTTAGGAATCAGTCGACACACCTTGACGTCATTTATATATGGGGGCAAAGCTCATGCTAGCTTTTATGCTCCGACAGACGTTTTGATCAGTCAAACCAGCCTAACATAATCATAGTTCATGACCACTTCTCTTCACTTAAAGTTCAGGTTGAATATGAATCCAACATCTCTTTAAACCGACTAGACAAATTCCTAAAAGTATTTCATCTTTATCTCCTTACAAATTTTTTAAATTTTAACCGAAAACATAATAAATAATTCAATTTTTTTAATTTTTAAAATAATAATAATATTAAAAAATAATATTCTAACAATATTTTATTCAACTTTTATTTCATCTATCTCAACTCACCAAAATATGAGGATTATATATATATATATATATAATATGCACTTGATCATCCCAATTGCATAACTTTTTCTTTTCATTTGCTTTTGTTTTCTAGGCTAGAAAATTTATTAATGGTGAAGAACTCTGATCGATATTATTGTCTAACACCCACAGACGTTATAAAATGTAAACCCTTTTCTCTTAGAATATTATATATTCATTAGATTCATGACTGACTATCTGGAGTTCTAGCTAGCTATTAATCCAACCCCTTATGAAAAAATTTTATTAAGAAAAATGGAAATTAATGATTATAAATCAATGTGATCATCTCAAATTATAACTCTTATATATATATATATATTATATATAAACACAATTATTTTTATATATAATATAATTTATAAGTGTAATATTTAAGAGTAGAATATTGCTACAGATAGAGAACTAGGAAATTAAACCTACTGTTATATTAATCTTGTATTAATCACTTCTATGTTGATGATCTAGTACTTTAGATAATTAAGGGAATTACTCGCCAGCAAATTAAAAGATCTAGGAGGCAGGCTAGTTTTTTTTTTTTTGGCAAATCTTGACCATCATCTGTAGGATTTTCTTTACATAAAGATCAAAATGTCTTCAGTCTTCCTATATATATAATTATTTTTTTTAATATATATATCATTTTTAGGAAGCAATAAAGTAATTAACTATCAAATATTAGTAAATAATATATTTTTTATTATTTCTGAAAATAGATCATGGTCAGTTATGTATTCTATGGTCCATGGACACCGAATTTCGAGTACGTACATTAATTGCAGACCCATAAACATTTCACACTAAAATATTCATGGATCTGCATGCAAAGTGTATACAAAATTCCTTGTTTTTATCATTTCCTTTTTTATATTTATATTTATATATATATATATATTCTATAATTAAACATTAACAGCCGCCAAACCCTAGATTAGCCGTACGTGTATGTAGCCTTACATGACATAATACAAAGATAACTGAGGCCAGCCAATTACTGCTTTTATATAAAAATAAATAAAAACTAATAAAAAAAACTTACAATTGTAATAAAAATTTAAATACTACTGCAAATTACCCAATAATATTAGTCCTGAGGAATTGCATGCAATTAATATAAACTAATTATGTAGTTGAGATGGGATGATTACAAAATTAGTAGTACGTATAAGGTAGTCACTACAAAAAAAAAACTGTTTATTTGTGACTAGTTATTTCTTGCAAAAATGAAAATGAATCTGTTTTCATCGCAAATAGTTATTCTCATCGTAAATAATCCGTCATAAATACTCATTTTTCTTGTAGTGAGTAGCTAGTAGTAGTATATAGTACGTAGTAGTACTCGATCCTGAATTTATATGAAATTTATGATCGATCTATCTATCATTAATTCATGCATTTATTTGCATTTGATAAATAAAAAGAAATATGAAATAAAATAAGTACTTTTTTTTTTTTTTTTCCAAATTCTGATATAAATATATATATAAGAATATTATATATAAAGGGTGGCGGGGACAAAACCTAATTACAGACATCAGCCAATACGTACATATAAATGCATCAATATTATGCCAGTTTCTTTGTTTCTAATCTAGGATTAATTCTCAGAAGTCATAGTCTCAATGCATACAGATTAATTAATTGGAAGTGGAGAAAACTAATTAAAAATTGGTATGCAACAAATTAATGGACCGTTGCTTGAGGCGGCACATCTAGGGCAATTAAGCATGTCCGCGGCGGCGCATAGGGCCACCCACCCATAACATGGCTTTGCTACCCTAAAATTGGAGCTAGTGGTGATGTATGGAGGCGATATATATATAAATATATATATATATTGTGTGTGTGTGTGTGTGTGGAGCGTGGCTCTGAAGTGCATGGCCTGATTACAGCCGAATGTGAGCAAATTTAGGAACAAAATGAAATGAAAAAACACATAGAACCCGCGGCAAGTTTTTGGTAGGGAAAATGAAGCAAGATTAACAACTCACAGATGTACTTGCCAAGAAGGAAAAAAAATGATAGAAGGAAAGAATGAGGAGCACATGAGGGAGGGAGGAAGTACTGCTAGCTCCTCCCCCTACCAGAGCAGTGCCGGCTGGAAGCTTTGAGGTTCTGGCCGGGTGTCGGCGGGGACTGGAGTCGAGGATCATGTGCTACTCCCAATCAAGCTGCACAAGAAAATATATTAATGAAATATTGTCGATGTCGATCGATCGGTATTGAATATACAATTGCTTATATATTGATCATGACATCATGAGGAGGCCAGACATGCAAGCTGATCCGTAGCTAGAACAAGTGATGATCATGATCATGATCATCTGAAACATGACTTCATATATATATATATATATATATTGTTAGCATGCATGTAGTGCAAGTAATTTCTGCTAATGCATGTTTCTGCATTAATATTACTTTGCTTTAATTTAGTACCAATATATGATAATATTCACATGACTAGATGTTGATCATGATCATGATCTTAATTGGTTTTGTTTTAAAATGGGAATTAATTAGGAAGCATACTGCTTAGCTTTGCGAAAGCTGAAAGAAGCAATGGAGGAACCCCAACAAACATCCATGGCTTTCATCAACGACATGCATTCACAACTTCAGGAGCTCATGATGACAAGCACTGGCCATCCGGTAGTATCTCATGCTGAACCTGCCACCAGCACTACTAGTACTACAGCTTCTTCTTCTTCTGCTCATGAATGAACGATTAATTATAAGATCAAGGCCATCCATGCATGCATCATGCATGCATGCCATGCCAGATTTTACTATTATATATCATTATCATTATCATTATATATTATTATGCAGATCGACATGGATGTACGTAGGTAGCTAGCGAACATGCATGCAATTATTAATTTCTCTACAAATTTATACCATTGTCGGCCTCCATCGAGATGATCATCATGTACTTTTTACTTTCATGACGCTAGTTATTATTACTTGATATATATGGACTATAGCTAGCTAGAACGCAGTACTTTCCGGACAATATCATCAATATCTCCTTGACCTATTTTTATCTCAACTTATTATATGTGTATACATATATATATGGGGATTATCTGCACAAATACTGTGGAATCATTGCTTATAAGGGACTATATATATACATGAGCTTGCAAACAACAACGTCATATTCCATATGCAAGTCATGATCAATGAACAACTTCTTCAAAATAGCATGCGAATTGGCCCAACCTTTTGTCTGTGGAGGAGTTACTGATCTATTTATATCGCAGTGGAAAACAAATAAATTAATACAAGTTAATTAGGATTTGATGTCATGATCTGAGGTGATCTAACTCCATAATTCTCTAAAACCGATATATATATATATATATGAAGTTTAGTATTATTTGAGCTCATGATCATGTCCCCACAAAGAGTAGTACTCCAAACAGCTCGATCCACTTCATAACTAGCAAAAAGTAATACACGTACACCATTCTAGATAAAACTTTTAGGTGTCTCATCGCCCGATCATTCATTTCAATAAATGGTGAGTTATATATCCAATCACTACAACAAAACTTTTTATTTACAACCAATTATTTCCAGTAAAAATAATTATTTTCTACCAAAACAAGTCTATTTTTTTCGTAAATAATCCATCTCAAATGCTTATTTTTCTTATAGTGAATATATATAGTGGGCTTATTTTTCTTATAGTGAATATATATAGTGGCAGCGGAAACACTTTTCTTTAACTGCAGTTTACTTCCCTTTTTCTTTTTTTGCAACTGTATTCTCATGGTTAATTTTTATATAAACGCTGAATTGATTCTCATATATATAATATTATGCCATATATATAAGTACTATTGCACCATCGATCTTCAATAAATTATTTTTTGCTCTTTTGAATTATAAACACATGATCTGAGAAAAGTTCTTCCATTAGCAGCTCAATTATTCACATGGTGCAGCTCCTTAATTTTCTCCAATGTAAAGAAAAGAAGGCTCCATTGATAGCAGGACATGAGAGGATTTAACGCACCAATATTATTTTATTTTTAATCAGACAAAGGAGAAGGCTTTTGGTTGTTCAAACAACTCAATTGGAAACCATGCTCTCACTCTCTTTCACAAAGCCATCTCCTGTCCAGTCTTTATCAGACTTCAAACCTTTCCTTGTAGCTTTCCTCTGTTGAATTGCTTCTTGCTGCCTTTGTACCAACTCCGTGTGAGTCGTAAAATACTGCAGAGAAGTCCTGGGAAACCATGACCAAAAGCAAAAAGATCATGAAAAGGAGCAAATTACCACAATCAAGAAATCATTTTAATCTGTTCCCAATTGCCATTCATGAAAATTTATAATTCTCAACTAAAGTGGATATATATATACCCCCTGAAATCTTCAATTGACGAGAAGTTGTGTGCTTTCATAAAATCCTTCAGATCAGCACATAGTTTCTTCACAAGGCCATACCCGTGCATCATAACCCCAGTACAGACCTACAAACAGAAATTAATAATCTCATATGCTAGCAAATAACATGTAGCATTCTCTCAATTAATCTGTTTTAATTCATGATCTAATACAAAAGGTCAAACTTCTTGAAAATACAAGTGTCTACAGCCCAGAGATTTTGGGCAGACACATATCATATTGATGTTAGGCAAAAGTGACCAACAAGGATAACTTATAAACTTACATGTTGGACAAAAGTGAGTCTTGAAGATAACCAAGATCACGAGAGACTCAACGCATTTTAGACAGTACCTCCCCCCATCTAGCATGATATTTCAAGTTTGTTATCACGTAACCATAGTTCTAAGTTTTACCATCCTGACAATTAGTAATGTTGAAGCAATGATCAAAAGAACTCCATTGTTGTTTAAAGTTTGCATCAAATTCTAAACTTATATTTCTTCTTGATTTTAATATGGACTGGCTATCTCAAGTCTCAACACCATAGGTAATGCTTAAACATCGATCAAGAACAATGAAATCCCAAATACCCTTTTAGAAGACAGTTACTAGGTGAACTGAGAATTTTATGGACCTGATCTATATGATACGTATGGACTTGAGTGGCGACCAAAAAACAATGTGTAGATTAATAGGTAACCAATTTTCAAGTATGTGTAGATTAGGTTATCCAAAAACAAATTAAAATGACCAACGAAAAAGAATTATTACGTCTGTAAAAGTAAATAACAGGTGTAGAAAAAATCATTGGCATATTAAATTACACTAAGCATCAAGTCAGATTGAGAGAGATCTTTATCTCAAGTATGGAGTTATTTTGAATTTCCAAACACAAGGCTATTGGATACAATGAAATTTTTCTGTATGAAGAAACAATGAGTTATTTCCTCAAACCTGAACAGTATCTGCTCCAAGAAGAATAAATTCTGCAGCATCACCACCTTCCTCAACACCTCCAATAGCAGAAAGTGAGAAGTCCTTGTCGCCAAATTCTGACTTAATCATTTTTGCAATATTCATCACTTTTGCAAGAGCAATAGGATGGACTGCCTTCGAAGAGTAGCCCCCAGGAGTTGAGTATCTGTCAACAAAACTTCATCAATGAACTTTCCTGTGGTGAATGATAAGTCAATGCAAACGCATCATATTGCTTTGAGATTGCATACCCCTCAACACAAGGCTCTGGGCGTAAGGTGTCGAGATTTATTCCCATTACACTCATGATTGTGTTAATAGCAGATATCCCCTCGCATCCTGATGTCAGAGCCACCCTAGCTGGCTATATACAGAAGCAGGAGCGATATCAGAGAGTAAGAAACCAACCAACACATTATTGTACATAAAAGTAACAAATGTATTTTGTGACATGCATCTAGAAGAAAAGGGAGAGAGAATATGAAAAGGAATTTTAAATAAAACAATAAAAATTGGTCATCCATTCTGATCAGAGGATTCCTCACTTTTTTTCTCTCATTCAAAACCATAAAAATTCTTAAGAAAAGTGAAAGGTAAAATGTGAAGCAGGATGCTTCATCCCCCATTCTCTAAATATTCGTAGGCCAAGAAAGGAAATATCCTTGAAGTTTCAAGATTCGACTCTCTATGTAATCTTTAATGACTGTTATCATCAAATGAATCATTGACTCCTGCATAATTGAGTGGCTCACATGGGAAATTTTCAAAAAAGAAAAAGAAAAACACTGGCTGAAATGCTGAAAGTCCATCCCTCCAACACGTCAGTTTATTTATACTAAAAAAAACTTCTAAAGAAGGGATCTTTAAAAGGTTATAAGTTTTTAGTCAAAGACATAAAGCACGGCCAGGCTAGTTATTAGCATGACCAAATAACAAAGCTGAAGCACCATTGCTATTGACTCGACATGGTTCACCCTAGCTGTTGGTCATTTCTAGTAAAAGTCCTATCATCAACTCATCTAACTTGACAAACTTTTATGATCCAAGCAATTGCTTCTTTAATCAATAAAGCAATAAAATATAAATTTCAATATCCAACAACTATTGCATAAATGCTTGCACAAATGATGTGTAAAAAAGCTCCCAATGCATCACATTTGTGCTAACATACACCTCAGGACATAACTAGGGGAATAGAACATTAAAGTAGCAATCCAACCTGTGTTATGTCGGTGATGTTTGGAGTCATCTTGGCCCAAACAGGAACTGTAGCTTTTGCATTTATCCATCCACAAACCTCTTCTAAAAGGACACAATCCTGCCCGACTGCAGCACCCATTTTGCGCTCTGGCATACCATGGGGACATGAGAAGTTGATTTCTACGGCATCCTAGAGAGTAAAGGAAAATGTCAGAATTCATAGAAAAATGAGTAAAATAGGCAATGATTGTAGCTTACAATTCCAGTTTGCTCGACTCTGTCAATGAGTTCCTCCCAAGCAGCTTTGTCATACTCTTCCATAATTGAAGCAATAAGAATCCTATCTGGATACTCTTCTTTCAATTGCTTGAATTCTTTCAACATTGTTTCAAGAGGCCGATCACTAATGAGTTCTATGTTCTCCCACCCAATAATTTGTCCTTTGGCAGAGCCATTTGCACCTGCTCGTAGACGGGCATACCGAGGAGTCACATTTATAACTTTGGCAGCATCTAGTGACACCTAGAAAAACAATAAATTAAGATATAGGGTTAAATTTCCAAATGGAGCAATGCAGCATAGTAACACAATTCAAAGTCACTGAAAGGGAAAACGTTTCTAACAAGATGTAAAGACACAATCACCACTTCATATTGAGCATGACAATGGTGATAAATGACTTTAAGTGTTTCCCAAAACAGAATCAAGTTCTCATATATGTCAATATATATTTATATATAAATCCATTTTGGATCGCAAATCAGGGTACAACCAGCTGAGAAAGATATTTTGTGCAGTTTCTTCAATCTTCATTCCTTATAATAGACTAACGGACTATTAAAAGTTTAATAACCTAGAAGAGGCTTTGCATTTCACCTTCTCCATCCATTAAAGCATCCCCAATATTGAACTTTACAATTTTCTGCAAAATTTATGAGACCAGATAATCAATTTTCGTTACTTGGCTCTAAATATCCAGGTCCTCTTGAACTGCATTTGTATCGATCACCTACTTTACGGTCACCACTGCAATCATTGCTTAAGCATCCTGCAAGTAAACTTGGGCTGTTTGCAACTCCAACTACAACATCTCAAGGGAAACTTAAGGGCAACTCTTCACCCCCTGTAATCCCTAATCAACACAGACTTAACTACTTCTCAAGACTTCTAAAGAAAATATTTACTCAATCACACAAATCAGGGTACAGCGAGCTACAACCCATTTTGTCAACAAAAGAGGTGATTGATTAGGAACTAGGGATAAGAGCAATGGCAGTCGAGTTTGCCTCCCTAAGCAATTTCCCAAAATGTGGTACAAAAATCTAGTCAAGAAATTGAATACAGAACATAAATCCAAGCAATTTCACCCGTGGAGTTACTAATAAATCCTCATGATTTAGATTTAAAATTTGCAAACGTCACATGCTTTAGAGAATCAATTCCAGGGCCCGGAAGTACGTCTACAAGTTTGATAAAAGGACCTCAGCTGTGTGGGGTCTGACAGAGTTAGCAAAAAAGATACTTTTGATAAAACTCCCCTAAACTTCAAACTTTTCACAGAACTAGATTTGCCAACACGCAAAAAGCAGCTCTTGAGTCTTGACGATGCTAATATTAACAAGCTCGAGAATTAGATGAGGCGTACAACATCTTCTAAAGGAGCCCAAAAACATCAAGATAATTCCAAATTCAAGTCCTTTATGCTCCATTTCATATTGCTTCCCAAGAGATATGTCCCTACAGTTCCATTTCTTTCTATTTTTCTTACAATTTATTGGAAACCAGGCAGAGAATCGAGTTGACACCATAGACAGAAAAAGAAGAACTTACAGTTTTGGCAATCACAGCACCCCAGCCCTCATCAAAGGCCCTCTTCATGACGGTGTAGTTAGTCCCCGGAGGACCCGACCCAATAACGAAGGGATTGGGCATACGCAAGCCATTGACGGTCACACTAAGATCGGGCTCCGCCGGAGACTCCGAAGACGCAAACACCTTAAACCCAACTCTACTCGGGCGAGCCCAGGTGGTCCTCGAACGAGTCCTGGCGAAGTCAGGGACCGAGTTCTTGCCCCTGATCTGATTCAAACTAAGGGACGCCATGCCTCAGAAGCTCGCACAGAAGTCTTGGGTTGAAGCTGAACAAGAAGAACAAGGAGAAACTGAAGTGGAAGTTGAATCTGAATTGTAATTTGTTCTTGGGGATCTGAGAGAAGGCGGAATTATTGTAATCTGTGTGCTTTGATTTGATTCATCCCATAGAGCTGAAAATATGTTTGAATATTTCAATAATTAACTTTGAAGACTATGGATAGCATGTGAATATGAGTCATATGACTCTGGAGTAGTGTGGGCAGTGATTAATGGTTTTCTCTTTTTTTTCAAAAACAAAAAAGGAAATTATTATATTGTTTTGCCATTTGGGGCTCTAAATTACCTTTTGGTAGTGAGGTAGTTTTAGATATTTTGTTAATAGTAATAAAAATGTAATAAAAATAATAGAATATTAAATAATAATAATAAATAATAATAAAATAATAAATAATAGTAGAGTATTTTGATAATGTCCAAACTCATCCAAGATGTTTGGACATTATCGATTAGACATTTTAAAATTTTGTGAATGGTAGTAAAATAGTCTCTAATAATAATAAAATAATTTAAGTTAAAATATTTTATTAGATTTTAAAAAATGTGAGAAAAAGTTGAATAAAAATATTATAAAGTTAAAATTTATTTTATTATAATTTTTTAATATTATTTTTATTTTGAAATTGAAAAAATTAATATTAATTTTTTGTGTTTTATTTTGAAATTTGTAAAAATTGTAATGATTAGGTAATAATTAGATTAAAAAGTTGAATATTTAAAATTAAAAAATATTTTACATTTGAGTGATAATTGTGAAAGAAATTATGTGAAGTTTTGAGAATTTCTCATCTTATTTACCAAACGTACCTTAGAGAATTAATAAAATTCTCAAAATTTGTCATAGTTTAATTCTCAAACATCACTAAACTCAGAATATTTTTTAATTTCAGATTTTCAATATTACCTAATTATTATCCTAACAGAAAAATCAATAAAAATTTTACAAATTTTAAAACAAAACACAAAAAATCAATATAACTTTTAGTAAGTTCAAAACAAAAATAATATTAAAAATTTATATTCAAATAATTTTTTAAATTTATAATATTTTTATTCAACTTTTTTCTCTCATTTGTCATTTCTCAAAATCTAATAAAATATTTTCACTATAAAAATTCTACTACTATTCACAAAATTCTAAATACTCAAAACATGCTGCATGTTAATCTTTTAATCCATAGAAAAATAAGACTTTCAACCACTTTATTACTTAAAAAAAAAAAAAAAAAAAAAAAACATGTAACGGTTATGTACAAGAGTAATACTATGGGTCAGCCTACTGTAGGGGTGCACACTTTGCACACCCTACGTGGTTGTACCTCCTCCTCATTTTTTTTCGTTGTCCAGACCTGCTCTCTCTTCTTCTCTCTCTCCTCGACTCTCTCTCTCATCCCTCTCCGTCTCGCACAGACCCTCATCAGCTCTCTCTTCCTCTCTCTCTCTTCAGCTCTCTCTCTCTCTCATCAGATCATCTCTCTCTCCTCGACTCTCTCTCTCCTCAACTCTCTCTCTCATCTCCCGCTCTCTCTCTCTCTCTCATCTAGGGGAAATTTCGAAAGAAAAAAAAAAGAGACAAATAAATAATTTTAAATGAGAATCGTGTGATGGGGAGAGTGCCACGTTAGGTGTGTAAAATGGCTGACACGCATAGGGACTGATGCAAAGACTTTTTTTTATGTACAAACTGTCTTTGTTATTTGTCTCGAAATCAAAATGTCCTTTATGTTATTTTAGTAGATTATTTTATTATTCTACGTGATTTTAAGCAAGATTATTATCATTTGGCGTGATTTCACTCAAATGTAAATATTAATTTAAGCTTAATAAATTGTTAGATTTATTTAAAATAATATCATTTTGATCCGCAACATTTGTATTAGTTGATTATTTAAAACACATATGTCGATCCATTGTTGTGGAATGAATCATGCTCTAAAAAATATATATGTATATATTAATTAAAAAATATTAAATGTACTTAAGAAAATCTTAATTATTCACATGTCAGTTATTGATATGTTGAAAATCACGAAGTTTGAAATTCAAGATTTGAGTTGCATAAAAAAACTAATAGAATGAGTCTTGTAAATAAAATTGTAATTAAAAAGTGTAAATATATATTGCACTACTCATATTAATTAAATATTTGCTTGTTCCCTAATTGTCTCCATTGGTGGCAGCAAAAATAGATTAAAAACAATGTGTTTTGTGTGAGGGAAGAATTAGAGAAACAGAACAGTACGACCACAAATTATAGATTCCATAAAGTAAATCTACAAACTGATATGGCTTCATATAATACGTCATATCTATTTTACAATAAAAATAACTTTTCTTATGAAGTAACATCAATTTATAGGTTTATTTTTGTAGAACTTATTTGTAGCTAAAATATTTCTCTTCAGAGAAATGCAAACAATGAGCACACTAATCCATAGAAATGCTATTGAATGATTTTTAGTTTAACTGATGTATTATATTTTTTAATAACAAATGAGATGGTGAGATGGTGGGTTTTAATTTCTACGAGATATCCTCTCTTTATATAAATAAAAGATATATAGAAAAGTTGTATACGTATCATTATTGATATTGTATACGCAATTAAAAATAGGAGAAACGTCGTATATTATCTTGAGATTGTAAATATCATTCGATAAAAGACAACAACAATAAAATAAACACTACAACAAAAACGGCCTTTTTGTTATAGTGAAAATACATTACATGAAACACGAAACACATGGCTTAGATAACATATGATGGAAGTGTGACACAAAACAATGATTAACACCAAACATATATACATGACTCCCACCATCTCAACATGCTGTAACTATAAGGGGAAAAAATTGTGATCATTGATCATGGAAAACAAAACTAGAAAAGGAATATATATATATATATATATATACTAGTAAGGGCAGACACGTGCATTGCACGTGTGCCCAATTGTAAAAACATGAAAAGTTTACTATTTATCAATTTATAATGAACAACAAAATGATAATTTAAATTGATAAAATTTCTTAATTTTAAATATTAATGGAAAGAGATTCATCTATATTTTAAGATTTTATTTCTAATAATAAAAAACATCACATATGTTGTAAAAAATATTGATAATCATATTTATGTTTGTATTTTTAGATTTTTTTTTCTCGTTTACAATACATATTATACATATGATTTGCATAATATTTATAACTATAATATAACAACTTATAAGAATCAAGTCACAACTTTAAGATGTATGTTACTGACTTTTATAATCGTCAAGCATTCCAACCTAGATATTAGAGCAGATGGATGGGTTTAGTTCCTGGTCTACATACATCTTAATAATGGAGCATTCCAACATAATCATTTTAATAATATATTTTTGTTTGTTAAATAAAACTATACTAACATATTAGAATATAATCTGTTAATATTTTTTTATTCAAATTCTATGAACAATTTTCATACTATGTAAACAAAATTGACTATATATTTGGAATAAAATTTGTAGGATTGAAAATAAAACTTGCCTAATATTGAAATTGATTTTTTTACAAATTTATATTTCTTAATAATTTCAATATAACTTATTATCAATTTGGAGTTAAAATTTCGAAATTCTTGTAATAAGATCTAATGTTCAAAATTTTTTTTTTCTCTAAACTATTTTTTTCTACATTTTTCAACCTTGCCCCTGTTCATATGTTAGGGAAAAACACTAAAATCAAAACATCGACGTTTTGAGGAACCAAAAACCCTAACTATACAACCAGCCCTATAAAATTGTCGTTACCTACTCTTTTTCATTTTCTTTCTTCGTCATGATATGTCTATTCTGTTATGAATTTACCTAAATATTTTTAGATGTATTTATTGAGTATAAAAGTATCGAAGTGCAAAATATCTGGCAACTCTGTTTAGATGCAATATTTTTTTTGGTAGTTGTAATTTCTATTTTTAATATTTTTTTAATTGCAATTTCTACTTTCGTTGTCACGTATATGTCTATTCTGTTACGAATTTACGTTATTATATTTTAGATTGTAAATATTGGATCTGAAATTATCCAAGCTAAAAATTTTTAACATACATGTGTATGAAATATTTCATGAAACATAGAAAAAATCATAATTAATTGAGAACAAAAGCAGACGGAAGCATATCAAGTTGATTATATTTCATTGGTTGTATAGTTCTTCATTTATTAATTATTTTTCCCTAGAGAATCAACAGATCTACTAAAAAAAAAAGGATACCAAGGGACAACAAAACTATTTAGAAAAGTGAGAATTAATTTATTTCTAACAATTAATTATTGCATATAAATAAAGAACTGAATAGATAGTCAGAAATATCAATCAAGAAGAAACAACATAAAAGAAACAACATAATTATTAATTTTTTATACGACAAAGAAAAGGAAAAAATAAAGCATAGTTTTTTAAAAAAAAAAAAAAAGAAAGAAAAGAAAAAAGAAAAAGAAAAAAGAGAATGACCCACCACATTAATTAATAGATGAATAAATATAGATAGAAGCCACTGTTGATAGCAACCATTTTGCATCCATGGTGTGGTATCGTCTAGACCATTCATTTTCTCATTCTAATTTTAATCCGACTGAGAGAGATAATATAAGAGAAACTCAAGAATGAGAGAGAGTGATGAGGGAGAGAGGATGAGAGAGAAACTGAGAATGAGAGAGAGAGAGAGCAGGCGAGAGAAAGTGATGAGAGAGAGAAACCATGAATGAGAGAGAGAGAGAGTAGACGAGAGAGCGAAAGTGATGAGAGAAAGAGATGCGAGAGAGTGATGAGAGAGAGAGAGAGCAAACGTGATAGATGAGTGATGAGAGAGAGAGAGCAAGTAAGAGTGAAAAAAATAAAAGATCTATATGCAGCCACGTAGTGAGTGCAATATATGCATTAGTATAGTGACTGCTATGTAGCATCACTCTTAATATATTATCCATAATTGGCCCCGTTGCAACTTGTTTGTAATTGTCAAGACTCGTGCATGCATATTCCATACACCATCTTGTTTTTTTTCTTGAAGAATTTCTGGCTTATAACCTACTTATATAATCTTTTCAATCTACATGAATCCCCCACCGTTGATATTCTCAGAAATTTCTTGGTTTCATTGAACGGCCAGGATCATCTTAAGGCTGGGATTTTATTTATTTTTTTTAAATTTATTTGTTTTTGCTTGGAGTAGTGCTTAAAAGTGGACCTTGTGTTTTATGTGTTGCACTTATTTGCAAAGCAACTTGCGAGTGGATAAAAACATGGATCCAACTAAAGTACAAAGCAAACGGAATCCTTCAAGGATCAACAAAATCTTAAAACTTTTAATGGTTTTGAAGACAAAAAAAAAACAAAACAAAAAAAAAACAAGGGGATATATGTGTGAGAATGTAATACAGTAATAGTATATAATACTATATACAGTTTTAGAGTGATTAAGTATTGTACATTCCCTTTCAAAAAAATAGGGTTCACCTTTAAAAACAATTATATTAAACAACACTTTATTATCTCAATATTTACCATATTATTAAAGACTAATATTATTACTAAAGCTTAGCTAATAGATTTATAAAAAAATGATTGACATTTATGGAATTTTATATTCAATAAAATATCTTATAAATTCCAAAAACATCTTTGAAACCAATGAATTTATATGGTAGTTATAAAGAAGTAATTAGCTAACAATTATTTTATTAAGACCCTGTTTGGATGCAAAAAGTGTTTCATCTCATCTCATTTCATTATTATAATTTTTTTTAAATTTATACACAAAATATAATAAATAATTCAATCTTTTCAAATCTCAAAAAACAAAAATATTAAAAAATAATATTCTAATAATATTTTATTCAATTTTCAACTTTTATCTCAACTCACTGTCCAAAGTTCAAATGGCACCTAAGTTCTAATGGAGTGCTAAAAATGGAAATCAATGATGATATATATAATTCTCTCGATTCTTAAAGAGAAATTCTATGTAGAAATCTTATATCACAAACATCCACATAATCAACATGTAATTTATCACTCTTATCCTTCTATTTTAATGCTTAAATATGTATATGTTGGTTAGACAGAAGTAAGTGATGCAAAACTTCATTATAACATTTCTCATTCTTAAAAGATAAATATTATGATCTAATGTCAATGTTACGATCTAACATATAACATTAAACAACGCTAGTATATGAATATGAGAAATGATATTTACAGTGATATTTAAGTTCCGCTTCGTTTTTTTTTTTAAATAGATAAATTTAAAATTCACAAAAAAAAATAATTTTTTAACAGCATATTTCCATTTCTTGTTTAATGTCATATGAATGTACTTTTAAAATTAATTTGTGGCAAAATGACTAATCTTATGCAAAACAAATTTCCTGCTTTTTTTAAACTGCTGAAAGCCAAAGAGGCTCTTTGGGAGTTACAAGTACGACGAATGTACAGATAAAATTCTGAAATGGCTGTGCTATTCAAGTCCACTCAGCCCCAATCTACAAAAACCAACAAAGGTCATCTCGGATCTGTAGTACGTATAAACGGGTGGGTCAAAAGTTGTGCCACCGTCCACCTCTGCCCGGACTCCTTCTGTAAGCAACACTGAATAAAGCTACGGAACACCTCCGACGCGCTCTCCGGCAAGCTCGGTGGCTCGCCGAAACAGATCGCGCACATCAGGGTCGCCCAGTCGGGTCTCTGACCAGGAGGCAGGAACGGAAAATGGCCCAAGTACAGCTCCAACAAGGTCAGCCCCAAGCTCCATATGTCGCCGGCGTAACCATTGTAATTCCCGCCGTAGGTGTCTGGGTCGAACCGTTCGGGGCTCATGTAGGCGCAGGTACCGACGTATGAGTTGCACGCGTCCAGCGTCCGGCACATGATCTTGCTGACTCCGAAATCGGCGATCTTCACCTCCATCTTGTCGTTCACCAAGAGGTTGGAGGGTTTAAGGTCTCGGTGGATGATCTTGTGCCCGTGGAGGTAGTTCAGACCGTTCAGAACCTGGCGAGCAACGTCGGCAAGCTTGGGCTCGGAGAAAGTACCATGGGAACTCTTGAGCAGCGAGTCAAGAGTGCCCAAGTTCATATACTCCATGAGAATCGCGATGTCGCCGGACGGCTTCTCGAATATCCCATGGCAGCGAACGACGTGAGGGGAGTCAGTACGGCGGAGGATCTCCATCTCACGGAAAACCTGACGGCGGAGGGTGGGGTCGGAGTCTCCGTGGACGACCTTGAGAGCGTAAACGTCATCGGTACGCTTGTGGCGGACCTTGTAGACGGTGCCACCGTTACCATGGCCGAGTACTTGAAGCTTCTCGAGGTCACCGGAAGACATGGCAGCAGAGAAGGTCGTGGTGGCGGAGCTGGTCGTGGTATTAGGAGGAAGGGGTAAAGGGAAACGTGGGCGGTGGTCGGAGAGCTCGGAAAGGGGAAGACGAAGGTTGAGATGGCGTCGGTCTCGAACTACAGCCATGGCAAACTGGGTAGAGGATGGAATTCGATAAGGGTAGTGGGAAGTGTTGGGGAAAAGGAGTGGGAAATATATAAAGGAGGAGGAGGAGATAGAGAGAGAGAGGCTTCTGGTGGGCGAGAGAGAGAGAGAGAGGAAGGTGGAAGGATAGGGGAGACCGGAGTTTGGGGTCCACATTTTGGAAGATTCATTGTAGTTGGAACTTGGGAGTGAAGTGTGCGTGCGTGGCTATGCATTATTTTTTCTACCAACTAATATTGTTATCCACATGTGACTAAATTGAGTGCCGCCACTTTATATTATTTAATATTCAAAATTTTTTTATAATTTTTTACTATTCATACAACTTTTACATATTATATATATATTTTTTACCAAATATTTATTATATGAATAATGAATAAAAAATTTGAAATAATTTAAAAAATAAATTTAAATTTTTTTTTAAATATTAAAAAATTTAAAATTTTAAAAAAATGTCGAGTGTGGAGTGTGATAAAAGTTGAGTTGCAAAACTTTTAATATTTTTTTTCCTTTATCTTAAAAAAAAATTAAAGACAAATTCATAGAACTAATTTAAATATGCAAGTGGGTAAGCATTTGAAATCTATCTCCAATTGTATTATTTCCAAATTAGATGATTTTAATGTAAAAAGATATGTGCATAATATTAAATGTTCATGTGTAATCAAACGATCTGAAGTAATATTAAATATTATATATCGCTCTTTAAAATTAGATCGTCTAATTTGTTTAGGCAAGTAAAAATCACAAAGAAATGAGTTAAAATTATATGAAAATATTTTTTTCCCATTTGATAGGTTACAAGGCTTCATCTTAGCTCGAAAATATGATATATGTGTCTAAGAAAATGCTAGGAAAGTCGCATCATTTCCAATGCAAGCGCAGTCATTGCCATGATTCACTACAAGAAAAATGAATTTTTGTAATCATTTGTTTGTTGCATAAAGATTATTTGTAATCAAAACAGATTTATTTTAATTGTAAATAGTCATTTTGTTGAAATTAACTGATCACAAATAAACAATTTTTTTATAATAATTACGTTTATTTCACGATTCATTTTTCATAAGCATAAAAAAATTAAGAGACACAATAACATTACTCGAAACAAAACTGATCTAGAGAATCTTAATGCGAATAAGTTGATAATATCTTTTAAATTGTCGTATATAATAAAGCTTAAACATGAAGTTCTAACTTTTATATAGGTGATTTAAGCCATATTGGATAACCAAGATTTGAGATATTGGAATAAAATGTGCATTGGACCTAACGATCGGATATATTTTGATACATAAATTGTATGAATATAAATTTTGGATTGATTGAGAGCTATTTTCTCGAAATTTAGGATGTCGATATGATTGATAAATGTTTAAAAACAACAAGTAGTTAGAGAGTAAAGCCAAAAATGGAGAAAAAATGTCAAGCACGTTGGCTTCTTTAATTTTGTGTCATTTTTAAAGCCAAATGGTTGCTTTCTATATTGTCAAAAATGTAAGCAAGTTGGGTAGGTGTGGGAGCCACCTAAACGGATCAAGGCTCAGTGACGTTAGACTTTAGAGAAAGCTAACAAGAAACCACAATCCTGGACCACGATTGCATGATATATTGCAATATGATATCAATAATAATAGAGAGCAATATAATTGAAGACAAAGAATAATATTACGTATAGTTTTACGACACGTAAATCTCGCGTAGTTATTTAAAAGAAAATCTTTTCTCATCACTCATTATTTATCACTCTACATCCCACACCTTATAAAAACCTGGTGACGTTATTCATCTCATATGCAAAATTTGTAAGGATTTTATTTGTTGCTTTTGAATTGATATATAATAATTTTTAGAAGAAAAGTACTACAACCATAAAAAGATTTTATAAAAATAAGCTCACAAACTGACTGCATGCATGGTTTCATATGATACGTTATATCTACTTTATAATAAAAATAATTTTACAATCTGACGTATTCTTTTGCGGCAAAAACATTCCTCTTACTAGAATATCTAGGTCCATAAACACTACAAGAAAAATGGACTTTTTTTATCAATTTATTGCAACCAACAGATTGAATTAATTGCAAATACAGACGCCTATTTTTTTTTTTGTAGTGAAATTTGACATAAAATGCCAACTCAACCCTTTTAAAGATCTTTTGCATAATTGCCAGATATACATAGCTAGGTGGATGAGAATGAGACATGCATGCAACTTGTAAAAATCCATATGTTGCCTTGGCTTGATTGATTGGATTGGCATGAATCAACTTGAATGAGTCAGTTGTGTTAGGTTTTCAAATTATGCATAACTTCTCAAGTGGCAGCACAAATTGAGATGAACTGAAGAAAATATTTATTGGAGTGCATGCAGATCACTCGACAAGCCATTGAATAAAAATGTTAACCAAATAAATATGGAGGCCCTACTTTGAT
Organism: Pterocarya stenoptera; assembly: GCA_003123785.1. Lineage (NCBI taxonomy): Eukaryota > Viridiplantae > Streptophyta > Magnoliopsida > Fagales > Juglandaceae > Pterocarya > Pterocarya stenoptera. The sequence continues at coordinate 166,579 of QEOT01008544.1, read as the reverse complement.
TGTTTGATATATTCATGCCTTTGCTGCTTTATAAAATCTATATATCATGGTCAGCATTTAATGATTTATTTAATGTATTTAATTAAGTGGATTATTATTAATATCTTTTATTTTTGTATATTAAGATTTTCAAAAAATAGCAGCACACACATGAAGAATTTATAATATTTAATATTTCCAAATCCAGATAATTTAAAATTTTTAAATTAATTAGTGGCTGCTGGCCACATGCAATCCACTTAGTAATTATATATTAAAGTCCCGTTTGGACAGTCAAATGAGATGATATGATTTTAAATAAAAGTTAAAAGTTAAATAAAATATTATTTTTTAATATTATTATTGTTTTAAAATTTAAAAAAATTAAATTATTTATTATATTATACTTACTCGAACATGACTCGTTTACAGTCGTATGTGAAAGTGACAACGAACATGAAAACAAGCTCCCCTAATCCATGACAGAGAGCTGAGTTGGGAATGACATATTTTCATATATGTTTCGCAGTGATTTCTTAAGTCCATTTCATATTATATATATATATATATGTATATATTATATATTAAAATAGGTTCGTTTGGATATTGAGATGATATGAGATGAGATAATATTTTTGAATGAGTTGAATAAAATATTATTTTTTAATATTATTATTATTTTAAAATTTAAAAAAAATAAATTTTTTATTATATTTTATATAAAAATTTGAAAAAATTATACTAATAAGATGAGATAAATTGAGAGTGTTTCCAATAAATCCAAACGGCCTAAGAGTGCTTCAATAATTCCCATAACGTGGGCTAGCTTTGGTCCACCTACTCACCTGTGTCTTTGTCTTTTAATTAGCCGAATGCAACTGCCCGCCCGCCACCATGCATGGACCCGAGAATATGAAAATATTAGAAACTATATTTTATATTTATAATGTATTAATTTTTTTTAATAGCTCTAAAGTTATAAAAAATTATAATATTATTAAAAAATTCAGAATTAATTAATGTGTGTTTTTTTAATTAAGATCTAGTAATTATTAATTGAAAAATAAAACATAATACAATCTTAACCGTTAGATAGCTAGAAACAACATAACTAGAAGGCCAAGGAGCCAAGAACCCAAATTTGAAACAAGTATTTTAGATGATTTTTTTTTATTATGTATGAATCATGCTACACATCATCTTAAATTTCATTATTTTTAATTATATGTATCCATATAATACAGTTCAGATAGTTTTATGTATATGTGAGTAATGCTACACGTCACACTTTTAACTCATTTTTATTCTATTATGTAAGATGTGGTACATTTATCTCTATTAAATGATAAATAATTTTTCAATAAAGATGTCGATAAAGAGCTATTTAATAAAGAATCAGCTAATGGTGATAAATATACCACATCATATACAATAGAATAATATATAGAATTTTTCTATGTATATATATATATATATAAATCACTCAAATAGATAGCAATTTAAAATTATGTCACATCAATAAATATAGATAAAGAAGACAAATCTTGGAGAAATATTATTATTTATTTCATATTTTGTCATTCTCAATCACATATCTAATAGTTACATACGACACATTGTGGATGGTTGTCTATTTAAGTGCAGACGTTACCTAAATTTTGTCCCATCAATCTTTGTAATTGAAAGTGATAAAATTTAAGATAAAAAGTGGCGTAGTTCGTAAAAATAGCGATAATTTTGAGAAACAAATACAATTACTAAAAAAATAGTTTTGCTATTGACAACCGGAAAATGTAAACGTGGGGTAACAGGTTTTACGTCTGAACTTACGTGAAATAAAAAAATAAAAAACAAAAGGCAAAAAGAAAAGATAAAAGAAAGAAAAAGTCTTCTCACTCGTTATCTTTTTTTTCTTTTTATTGTTTTGGATTTGGTTTACTTTACTCCCTCTCCATCTCCATCTCTATCTCCTGTATATTTATGTTTGGGCTAGAGTTTTTTGATAGATTCATTTGACAATCTGCCGAGTAAGTTTTTTTTTTTTTTAGATTTTCCCTTTATTTATGAATTTTTGATTAGATCCATCTGTTCGGTCACATGAAGGAGATGGATTTCTCTGCTGAATCTCCTATCTTTAAGCCCGCTCTTTATTTCCCACATCCTTCCGAAATTGCCTTGTTTTTCATTGTTTTTATCTTGTAAATGCATGTCCCAATTTTATTTTTTATTTTTTAATAGGGTTTCTTCATTTCTTGGGTTTTTGATTTTTTGGTTTTTGTTTTTTTTAAATGGGATTTTTTTGTTTCTTAGTTCTTAATCTTAAACCAAGATCATTAGTGTTCTTCTGTGGGATGATGAAGGAACCAGTTTTTCGAGAGGGAGGGTAGCTGGAAATGACGACTTCACGGTTGTTTGGAACTTTGGTATATATGAAACGAAGAAGTGGGTAGGAGTAAGAAACGAAAATGAGAGAGGGAGAGAGAAAGAAATGAAAAATTTTATTAAATGGAGCGCTGGTTGTATCAGGCTGTATTGTAAGAAGTGTTTTTGTTAAAAAAAATAGAAACTTTTAGATGAAATTTATATACTGATAAAAGTTAAATAAAATATTATTTTATAATATTAATTTTATTTTATTAATTTAAAAAAATTAAATTATTTATTATATTTTATATAAAAACTTAAAAAAATTATAATAATAAAATAAAATGAAATAAATTGAATGTCGCCCAATGTTTATTAGTGAGTCGGTCTGACGTCTGAGTCACCATGCGAGGAAAAATATTTAAAATTCGGAACTATCTTTACGGCCTATAAAGTTGTGGATCAGATATAAAACAATATCATCAACGCTAACCACGTGCAAAGAAAAAAAATAAAAAAAATTAGAGAATCTAACCACGTGGAAAAAGAGATCTCTTTCTTAGATCATTCCCGTTTCTTTAAATTTTATCTTAAATTTTAATTAAAAATGACATTCTTTATAATTTTATCTTAAATTTTATTTATCTTAAAAAAATCTTCTACATCTCATTCTTATAATTTTTCTATTATATTAAAATAATACTCTTCTATTTATTCTTTATTATTATTTTTTCTTACTTTCATTTATAAACTTAACTATTTAATATTTTTTCTTATGTTTTAAACTATTACTCTAGTGAATATTTTAAATAAAAATTTAATTTTTTTTGTGAGTATGACCATATTTTTAAAATTAATTTTTTTATAATTTAGGAATTATTTAAATTATTTTTAAAATTATTATTTAAAGTATAATAAATATGAGTATGAGAAAAAGTATAAATGATTGAAAGCAGAATTTATTTTCTTTATTAGAATAAAATATTGATAAAAGATGATTTAGGGGATGAATAATAATTCCCTATATTTAGAGAACCACTGTTCATTACCTAAATCAAAATCTTAAAATAGGGAATGGGATGGGAGAAGATTTTTCAGCTCTTCTCTAATTTTTTTCCATAATTTAGAGATAACAGTGAAATAGGAGACCGGATGAGAATGCTCTTACAAGTTACAAGACATGAGTGGAGAAAAATCAAGTTAGCTATTTATGGGACCTAGAGTATGAGTAAATAGCATGAAAAGGTTTAGAATCTTCATTTCAAGATTTAAAGTGAAAGAAAAATAAATAATTTTTTTTATTGAGTAATGCTTGATATGATTATAGAGTATTCAAGTTCTGTACTCTTCATTTGAAAAAAAAATGAAAATCCACCACTAAAAAACTTATTTCTTCATGTGGGTTTTAGATTTATCCACTTTTTTTTAAAAAAAATATACAAGATTTGCAGACATTAAAACTGACAATATCATTTTTTTTAATAAATAAATGTACATTCAAAGTGAAAATTAACAATACAAAAAAAGTTTAAAACTAGTTAGGAATGCCAATTCCTACTCTTAGATCAAATTTATGAATTCAAGAGCTTGGATGGGGAATGCAGACATTGAAATCAAGAGACGTGACCCATTGAGGTAGGGGTGTGCATCCGAACCGAGCTTTTTTCCAGTCTGGTCTGAAACTCGAAAATCCTAGTGAATTTGGATGGTGATTGGATCCAGTTATCCATAATCGTAATTTTTTATAAACAGAATATTTGTTTCAAAATGACATCGTTTTTTAACATTCAAGATTGCATCATTCTGCATGTACAATAACTAAGATTTGAAAAAGTGAAGTTAAAATTAGATACCCACTCGGATTGTAACCAGTTTTATCCGGGTGGGTATCTGCCTGGGTATAAAAATCTAGGTACAGATCTAGATATTCTTGGATATTTGAATGCACAAACCTACATTGAGCTAGGTTGTGTGAATGTTGTTCGATTCAATGCAGATTAGAGATATACACTAGTCAATAGCAAGGGTCTTGTTGTGTAATATTATATAGAGAATTCCTTAAAGCCGGTCCGTCCAATGTTCTAAATATAACAGCCTGCCAATAGTATACTGACACCTAGACTTTCCACCAAAATTAGTGTAAACCAACACTACATGGAATTGACACTATTGCAAGACTTTCCCCATACGTAGCCCCTTCCCATTTTCCAAACCTACACTAGAATTCCACTTTCCCAAATTCAAATCCGCACCCAAATCGATCTTGTTCGCTCCAAACACAAATGCCTCACTCCCACTATTGCCAAAACCGAAGCCGCCAGAAATTGAAACCCCAGTTTGGGATGCAGAAGAGGTTGGAATCGAACGCTAGGAAACGGGCCAAAATGAATTGAAGCCGAGGTTTGCATGGTCGTCGGAGGCTCCCGTTGGTCTGAAATTATGGGAATTCAAATGCCTCATCACCTTCACAAACCTCGGCCTTGAAGAACCAATCGTTGATCCCGTAAATGACAATGTATTGAAACCGGCTGGAAGTTTGATTCCCGATATTGGATGGGTTCATTGCCACAGACTAAAATTTTGATGGAAGCCCTGAAAATTTGAATGAGAGAGAATGAGAAAACTGACCGTTAAGGCTGGGGTTTTGGGGGCTTGTGTGCGCCGGAGTTGCAGGGTCTAGCAACGCTGATCCAATCTTGATTTTGAGATCGAATGCTAATGTTTGCGTGTGTGTAATCGTAGGATTTCTCAAATTCTAAGAATTCAAGATAGATTAAAGGAAGAAATGTCTAAATTGTGTATGTATGTGTGTCTAGGTCTTTAGGCGTCTTTGTTTGGTTTGAAATGAAAAAAAGAAAAAAAAGAGAGAAAGAGAGCATTTCTTTTGACAAATTCACAGGTTGAAAGATGTTTCTTTCTCTTCTCTGCTCTTAATGGGTTAGGTTTTTGATCCTCTCACGGCGTTTTCAAAAAGTTCTTTTCTGGTTTCGCTTTTGGTTTGAGAAATCAGCACGTAATCGGCCAAGGAGGACGACAACAGAATGGTGGTGGTTGACTGGTGGCGATGGATGCTGGCGGTGGAAGTCTGCTCGGCTTTGGTTCTGGACGCACACGGTCGGGCTAAGCTAAAGTTGAAAGTAGTTCTCTCATGAAGTGTTTTGCAATTCCTATCCCATGCGTACGAGTCTAGCGTGATTGTGATGTGATTTCTGAGGTGGCAGCTTCTAAGTGGAGGGCTGTTATTCTTTAAAAATTAGACCAACCGCTTAAAAGCGGCTCTCTTCTTTATTATAGTAAATGCGTACTTCCAAATGATTAATCTACCATTTTTTCTTCTTTTTTCACAAGCTATAAATTAGTTACATGTTCTTGATCAATTAGTAATCTCACATTCATCATTACATTATGCTTAATTAAGTCAAATGCATGCCTACTTAATTTAAGTAATGCCAGATATCATCTTACGTTCATCACAATTTCATAAACGCGACACTTTTCATTATTTTTGTAATTAAAAAATTCAAAAGTTGATGGACAATGCCACATCATCAATATTATTGAAATAATGTAAAAGAATGATGACAGTGTAGTTTGTAGAATTAATTCCCAATTAATATATGAGTTACTGTGTCACCATCCCTTCTTACACCCTTGTATTTTCTGAATTAGACTTTTTACTTGTTAAGTTATTGCTCAAAAATATAATAATAACAAACAATCCTTAGATTAGAGGAGTAATCAAGAAGAAGTTTGCTTAGTTAACCCTAACAAGAGCATCACAATCTCAATTTTGGAATCCAATACAGTTGTTTGTTGTGGGCCTATAAGCCCATATGGTCCAATCCAAATAAATCATGGGGCCATCGTGCTGTATAGCCCAAAATTTCCAAGTTTGGGTTAATTAACCCAACTCAAGTTGAAAACATATGGGTATTTAAAATGTATACTTTAAAAAAAGAAAAATCTACTTATCATCCCTTACAACAAACACTAACAAGTAATTTGTCATTTTTATCCTTATATTTAAACACATATATAAAAGTGTAAATATGTGTATTTTAATAGAAGGACAAAAATAACAAATCACATATTAATGTGTGGTATGGAGATAAAAAATAAGATAATGGTCGGACTGAAGATAATCTCCAATCTAACATAAACAAATGCTAATTCATGATAAGAAGAGAAGTTTGATCTCGTAATTAAAAATTATATTCTCAACTCGGTGTGTAGAGCACACCTAATAAAATATTTATATGGTATAATTTGAATTTGAAGATAAATTCTAAAATTTAAATTTTATAAATCAAATTTTACTATTTAAGTGACGTGGATGGTATGTTCTAGATATTGGCACGAGAATAAAATAACTAATCGCGCGTGTAATTAGGTGGATAGAGATAGACAACATTTAGTTACAATTATAAATAAATTTAAAATATGAACATTGGCAAGATTTAGCACGCATAAATGCAAAACTTTCATTTTTGAACATGATCATGATTCAATTTCTTTCCTTTTGTTTTAGTATTAATTTGAAATTAATAATATCTCCAAAAAATAAAAGGAGTATATACCTCGGACGTGCTAAATTTCAAGAAATATTGATTCGCACTCTCGATACTGTTCATGAAATATTGATCGAGACATGCAGGCAGGTCCATTAACTTTCGGCAGGAATTTCTATGTATGTGAAAATGGCTCACCACATTAATTTGTCCAACGCACTAATCGTGATCAGATTCATGTTGATACACATTTATCAGACAACATCCTACTGAATAGATTCTCTAGATTTCAATTGAAATGATAAATGATAATATATTATATCTACATGATGATATATTTTTCGAGCATGGCCGGAATCCAACAATACGATTGAATGACCTATATTGATGACTTGGACGTTAATACGGTACTCAGATGCTTATACATTAAATAAATAATAAATAAAATATAAATAAAGAGAGACATAGACATTTACATGGTTTGACATAAAAATTTATGCTCAAGGGCTGTTTGGGGTCTCTCATAGCTCTCAATATAATGGAGGAAATTAGAATCCTTGGAAAAGTTGAAGAAGACGCTTTTGTTGTAGAAATATGGAGAGGGGAGCCAATGATTTGCCTTTATTTGTAAATATTCTCTCTTTGGAGTAGTTGAGTCCTACTTGCCTTATATCACTTTTACATTTTTGTATTATATGTTAACCAATTTTAGCTTTATCTCGTCATTATCTTATTTCTTTCTTGTCTTATATTTTCTTTTTTCTTTTTTTTTTTAAATCTTTTTCCTTATTCTTAATAGTAGACTGGATCTAGAAAGTGTAATAGCTCACTCAGCTAACTCCATGGCACCGAAAATATATCACGACTCAAGAAATTCACTGAAGTGACGAGACCTTGAAAGCCGTTTTTTCAAGTGTGAGTTGCAGGACGTTCTGTCAATTGGGGAAGGTTTTTGGTGACAACACCTGGAGATATCAAAAGTGAGAATGCTGACATGAGTAACGATAAATCCTGTGAAAAACACGATCGTTGCAATGAGTTCATTTTTTATCCAACATAAAATATAAATTAATTTAATTATTGTGATTATAAAAGGATTAGTTTGAAAAGTGAAACGTTAAAAGAATAGTGATAAATACAATTCTAGAGTGTGCATGTCCGTACCCTCATTTTGAAAAAAATGATATTTACTATTAAAAAATAGAGAAAAGATATTTACAACCATAAATTGTGTAACCACTGTATAATCGCTTTGAAAAAAGTGAATAAAACATGAGACCTACATGAAAAAATTAATTTTTTAATAATAGACCTCACTCTTTTTCAGAACAATTACACTACGTTTATATACTTCACAGTTATATATATAATTATTCTAAAAAATAATTTTTTCACGTGAATTTTAAATTTATCCACTTTTCACATAACCTACACATAAGTACTCTAAAACTTCAAAAATATTTGAACATTAAGGATAGGTTTGGGAGCAAAGACAAGATGAGATTTTTCATCTTCATCTCATCTCATCATTACACTTTTAAAATAAAACACAAAATTCTCATCTCATCCTAACTTATCCTAAGCTATCTAGATCAAGATCTCAATCTGTAAAGCTTCCTTGGTCTGAAATTTACGTCAAGCTTATAAATTATTCTGTCTGTCGCCATAATCTCACTGTTGTAAATTCCGATACCTATGTTCCTATGCAATAAAGTCCGAGGAATAATATTAAAGAATAATACATCATCTCCATTACTGCATGCTCATGTCAATTACTCCCATATTTATAGCCTTTATTTGTTAGCTAGCGATCTATGTGCATTCCTGAAACAAGTGTTTTAAAACAGGTTTTTCCGGTTCCAAGCAGCAGTTTCATCTGGATAAAGTACTTTGGAAGATGAATAGGCCGGCCGGAGGAAGAAGATCAGAAGGTGTTGTGTCGAAAGATGAAGGGCACGAGGCGGCTAGAGACTCGAGCCAGGGGTCATGGTCCGCCTGGATTAGGAACTTGGCCGGATCGTCTTTGAGAAGAGAGCTGAGCATCACTCGGAGTGGAGGAGTCGACAGAGACGACCATCGGAGAAGCAGACAGCATCGCCTTGTCATTCATCCTGATAGCTTGTATGAACGTAACATGCTCTCTCTGTTTTAGCCTTTAGCCTCTAATTTGTTTCCAAAATTTATTTCAACTTCTCTCATTTTCTCTCATTTTATCTGATCTAATAATTATAATTTTTTAAATTTTCATACAAAATAAAATAAATAATTTAATCTTTTCAAATCTCAAAAAAAAAAAAAAAAATTAAAAATATATATTCTAACAATATTTTATTTAACTTTTAACTTTAATATCAATTCATCTCATCTGATCTAATTATTACAACTTTTCTAAATTTTCACATAAAATAAAATAAACAATTCAATATTTTCAAATCTCAAAACAAAAATAATATTAAAAAAATATATTCTAACAATATTTTATTCAACTTTTACCTTAATCTCAACTCATCTCATTTTATCTGCAAAAACAAACGAGGCCTTAATGAAAGACTCAATGACTCAAATGAACATATATTGCAGCTTGTGAACAACTTGAGTTCAACTTGTGAATACGCGGTTCGAACTTGGTTCATTTAATAAATGAGATGTTCGTAAACACTAATATAGGTTTGAATACGAGTAAAACTTATATAAATTTGGTTCGACTCAGTTTAGACTAGTGACCAAAACTCGTATAAGCTCAAATTGACTCGTTTGAGCTCGTTTTGAAGCTTGCAATATGTTTTATATATGTATATGCTATATATATATATTACATGTTAGTTATATTTTATATACTTAATTATATATTATTAATTTATTTATAGTTTACCTTATTTAATATATATGTTTTGTTCCCAAAATGTGTATAAGATAATTTGTATAATAATATACCATAGAACTACAACTATTGATTTATTATATTATCTATGTGTATTAAATAGTTTAATTTATTACATTTATCTTGTGTATTATTTTTTTAATTTATAACTATAAGTTATTTTTATAGAAAAGTTATACCATAAGAATTTTGAATCAAAATTATTTGATTGAATAGTTAAATGGTTTGAGTTTTTTTAATTTATAAAAATTAAAAAATTTTATTAATCAAGAGATAAGATTCATAAATTTCAAAATAAAAAATCGAGTTTGAGCTCAAGCTACTTGAACTCGAATCGTTTCTTTTTTCTTTTTAGTTGAGCTCAAGTCGAATAACATCAATTCAAATAATATTAATGGTTAATAAACCGAGTTCGAATAAGAATATTTGAGTTTTATTCGAGTTTGAAATAGCAAACATGTTAATCGAGCTTGAGTACCTTTGTTCGAATTCGACTCGACTCTATTCGTTTGCAGCTCTATTCCAAAAAGAGTATTGCTAGAGTAGTGCTAGTATTCTGTCTTAATTATAAGTTTATTTTGTTTTATTGATGTGACATTATTATATAGTACCGCATAGTTTATTCAAAAAAATTTAAAATAAATGACATATGAAAATATAAAAAGATGAAGACTGAAACTCTAGATTTTCTTTACTATTTTTATGTTTGTATTTTTAATTTCCTTTTTTAATAAACCACGTGACATCACATCAATGAGATTCCTGTTTAGATAGTGAAAGTATTTCATCTCATCTTATCTCATCATTACAACTTTTTTAAATTTTCACATAATAAACAATTCAACTTTTTCAAATTTCAAAATTAATAATAATATTAAAAAAATAATATTCTAATAATATTTTATTTAATTTTCAATTTTTAACTTTCATCTTAACTAATTTTATCTCAATTCATTATCCAAACGGCACCAAGTGAGTTGTATAATTAGGTCCACGTAATAGCGTTTCTTTTAAGACAAATAAAATAATAAAATTTCTCTCTCTCTTTTTTTTTTTTTAATTTTTGAAACTTTGATATCTAAATTAAAAGTCTAGGCCATATATATATATATATATATATCTTTGATAGTTTAAAGATGTACAACAGTACAAGTCTAGTATATTTTTTTTAAAAAAATAAAATTTATTATTAAAAAAATATATATTTTTATAAAATTTAAATTTCTTAATGTTTTGAAAAGAGGTTATGTTAAATTTACACGTGGATTTTGCTAAAAATAATTTTGACAAAAAAATAAATTGTTATTAAATAATGCGCTCTCTATCGAAATAATAAACTTTAGGGGTTTTATCCACACACTCGGATGGGATACTCCTTCCCACACCTTGTCTCTCTCTGACATGGATAGGGGGAGATTTTTACCCCCAGACATTGGCTCCACCCTTGTGGGCAAGGCCACCGTCCACATGCCGTGGGGCGGATTGGCCCCTTAGTTCTTCTACTCCCCCACCAATCAGAAAAAAAACCACCAACACCAACCAGCAATCCAAATTTATAATCAACCACAAAAAATCACAAACCAGACATAAACCATCGGCCATGGCTCGGTGAACCAAATCAATGAATATGACTGTAAAAAAAAAATCTACCGCCCAAGTAGGGCCACCTGCCTGTCTTTATTAAAAATATAAGAAATAATTTATACAAATCTCAAATAGATAAGTTTTTATAAAAAAATAAATCTTATTTAAAAAAAAATAAAAAAAATTATTCTTTATTAATAAAATTCACTCATTGCAATGAATCTGTTGGAGGCCCATCTCTTTCGAACTTATACCTAAATATTAACTCGTACGAAAGGCTGAAAAACAAAAAACTTAACTCGTACGAAAGTATGGTCGGTTCCTTGATACGTCAGAAAACATTACAGAGATGCCCACGTATAGAGCTCAGAACCCAAGCAAAAATGTTCTTCCAGCGCCCTATTGTTCTCCTCTTGATGTTTTTCGTCAATCTCTAGCTTGTTCTTCTTCTCTTCTTCTACGGTCAGCAGCTTTCTTTTACTTCAAACCCACTTACTTGCACACCTGCCATGGCTGTTATTAGCTTAACTCCCGAACTGAACCACATGCTCGAACAAATCCTTCGGTCCTTTTGCCATCATAATGAAACCCCAAAATGAGAAATGAGAACTGAAACTGAAGAGAGAAAGAACGGAATTTGAAATGATGGGGGCTAGGAAACGCATGCAGGTGGTACGTTGCGTGGAAGCATTTCATTCTGCTATGGGCGGTGTACTCTTCCTTCTTTACGCCCCTGGAGTTCGGGTTCTTCAGAGGACTCCCGGAGAACCTCTTCCTCCTCGACATCGCCGGTCAGTTTGCCTTCCTCATCGACATCCTCGTCCGCTTCTCCGTAGCCTATCGTGACACCCACTCCGATTCCATGGTCTACAACCGCAATCTCATTGCGTTTCGGTAACTGTTCGGTTTCCTCTTTATTTTTTTTTCCCTTACTTTATAATCTGTTGTAATCATGAAAAATGTAATCAGCTTTTCATATATTTTGCTTAATTATAGGTACCTGAAGTCTCGGTTCTTGGTCGATTTAATGGGATGTTTTCCCTGGGACGCAATCTACAAGGTACAACCTTCATTTTCACTTTTTTTTTTTTTTCCTTAGGTTTTATTTTGGTTAATAAGCTGTCCAAAGTGGTCTGTTTCTTTTCATTTTATTAAACTGTGCGTGGGTCTTTCAATTATAAGTACTGCCCCCCTCTTTGTTCTACATCTTGTCATTCTTAATCACATTTGCATATGTTACACATTTCAAAATGGTTTCATATATCAACCACTTAAATGTCAATCACTTGACATACCTTACATATCAGTTGTGACCTGAACATGATAAAATCTATGATGAAGAAAACCATTTCTCTTTAATTATTTATCCCACAAAAACCAAGTTCTTAAATAAGCAATGTCTCTACCATGTGTAATTATTAGGTAGTCTGAGAGTTTACTCCTAGCCTATCATAGCCTCACAGTTTGGAGTAAAAATTGAGAATTCCTGTGATATGCTAGAAGTACTACCTCAGCTGTACTTTGGGACTATCTAATAATTACTTCTCTATCACAGTGACTCAAAAGTAAGAAGGCTAATGCCACATCAAGTTCTACCCATAAGCTCCAATAAGAAGAATCGTTTTCTGTGGTTATCTATACCATTACATACAATTTGTATGCACAATGAGAGTTTAAAATGCATTATCATGAGGGAAGAACATTTAGTTTTTACAATTCTAAAATCCACAAAATAGGGGAAAAAAAAGGAAATGTGAAGAAGGTAACTTAGGATGGTGTTTTATAAATAAGATGGGCAATTCAAAACTTAAAGTTCTTTTGTCACAAGTTGTTTTATTCTTGAGTGATCCATAGATGCTTATGAGGCCTCTCTGTTCAACTGAAAAGCAATTGTCACTCTTTTGTCATCTTTACTTCATATTTGATTGCATTCTTTTGAGTTTGATATGGACAATACAGCTTGGTAGCTCTGGTACAATGATCTGAACACAACTGCTTGAACAGGCTTCCGGAAGACAAGAGCTAGTCAGGTACCTGTTGTGGATTAGGCTGAGTCGAGCACTTAGAGTGACAGAGTTTTTTGCAAAGTTGGAGAAAGATATTAGGATAAATTACCTTGGGACAAGAATTGTGAAACTCTTTGTTGTGGAACTCTATTGCACTCATACTGCTGCCTGTATCTTTTACTATCTTGCCACCACTATGGCTCCCTCCAAGGAAGGTTACACATGGATTGGAAGTTTGAAGATGGGTGACTTCGTATATTCAGACTTTAGAAAAATTGATCTTTGGAAGCGTTATGTAACATCTCTCTATTTTGCCATTGTTACCATGGCTACTGTTGGTAAGTCTATATTTCTTTCTTGAATAAAATAAAAATCATTTAGCCATTGGTTATCTATACTAGGCACTCAAGATTATTGCCCTTTGGTGTGTGTGAGCTATGCCCTATTTTTTGAGTTCAGCTTTCTTCTCATGTATGTTGTGGCTATGACATCTAAAGTAGTGTCATACCAACTTATAAAAAAAAGGAAGTGTCATACCACAGGACAGTGTAGGTAAAAGTGTGCTCAAGTGCCAAGTGCTAAGCCTCAGGGCTGAAGTGCTTTGCTTGCCAAACGTGTGCATCAAGCTGGCTTTTTGGCACTTTTTTTTAGCAAGCTTAAAGCACATTTTTGTTATTTTGTTTGTAAAGAATATAAAATGTCAATAATGACTATACCTGTTTGTCTAGGTCATTAATTTAGATGAAATCAATGAGGTAGATGATTGCACTAACAAATCTTTTGATTAAAATGATGATGGTCATATGCTTGATGATGAGGGTGATTATACACTAGGATTGCATTGAGTGGCTACCATAGAAGCCAATACTTACAATTCTTCTGCTTTTTTGGTAATTTCCTTTTGGGTATATTTTGATCCAACCATGTGCTTTATTTTGATTATATTTGATAAAGAATAAGAGATTATACAAAATGCTTAGTTTAAATTTTAAGCAATTAGTTGACCATATGATTGTCATCTCGCATAATACTCTTTGAAATTGAGTCAATAAGCTAACTGAGTTACTATCTTGCTTTTTTTAATCTATTTATTTTAATATATGAAATACTTTGTTAATTATACATTATTTTTTCAAATATTGTATGCTTTACTTCAATCAAGCTCACACTTGTACTTTGTGCCTAGGCTCTAGGTGGCCTTTGCACGTTATTCTGCTTGGTGGTTTCACCAACATTGCCGCAAGAGTCACTCTTTTAAACACCCTTAGAAATAGCCTGAAGTCATCGGTTCTAATCCACTTTTCTATTTTTCTGGTAAGCTGCTCCGCAAGCAGAGCGAATAAACATAGATCCACCCCAATTTCATGATGAATATGCTTGGCCTGTTATCTCTTCATCTTCCTATTTATGAGCCATAGCTCACGTTCACGTTTGCAATTTCCCATAGAATCTCTAGGGCTTTTGTAGAAACTATAGTTTTTTGTTCTAAAATGGTTCATCTTGGATCAGGACCGAACACTAGCAACGTATTCAGGGAAAGAATCAGTTATGTAAGAAATTGGTTGGGGGCTAAGATAGGTTGATACTTTTTTTGAAAATAGGCTTTATTTGCTCCACCTTTAATAGTTTTTACCAATCCTTCTTGTATTCATCATCCTATTCTCCTCGAGATTACTGCATTAGCCCCATCCTATCATCTATTTATGGATTCTGATCAAATTAAGGACAGTACATTTGTTTCTAAAGGTTGATAATGGCCCCTTCTCATCACCACCATATGAATTGTTGCTATTTTCATTTCGAGTTTCTCATATCAGATTTGGGAATCTTCACTGTATGTATTGATAATTTGCTTTGTGTCCAGGTTATGGAGAGATACATGCAGTCAATGCCATGGAGATGATATTCATTATGATTTTCGTGTCATCTAATATGATTCTTGGTGCTTATCTGCTTGGTAACATAGCAGCGCTAATAGTAAAAGGATCGAAGACAGAAAAATTCAGGGATAAAATGGCGGACCTTATCAAATACATGAACAAAAACAATCTTGATAGGCACATAAGCAATGAGATCAAAGATCATCTGCGATTACAATATGACCGCAGCACTACAGAAGTTGCTTTACTTCAGGATGTTCCAACCTCTATTCAGACTAAGGTATTAATAAATTTTTAATATGCCTGTACGGCTTTGGTTTCGCTCATTATGGTTAGTATGTGGTATGTTTGATACAAATGACTGCCCCGGCTCCTAATAGCTTAAGTTTGCTGGATTGACATGTCCCCATCATGATTTACCTGAACAGTTGTTGGCTATGGGATTTTGATTCAAGTCTTGGTAACCTCTGTTTTTGTAACTGTTTCTGTTCTGCATGTGCAAAGCCCATATTTAGACCACATTTATTAGTGCCTGCGAAAAGAAGGGGGGTGGAGGGTGAGGGTGGGGATTAGCATACTTTGTATGGTGTTGGAAAACTTTTTAACATTTTCTTGCTTTATATACTAAGCCTTATTGACAAGAGTATTCCCTAGAGATCCCTTTGTACTTTACTCGATAAACATGGTTTTTTGAACTTTGTTGTGACATCTTATAAGCATCTGTGTAATTCTTCATCAAGAAAATTGATATTGGATGTTTCTCCAATTGTGGTCATAGACTGGAGGCAAAGATCAATGGTTCCTGCAGATTTCGAATGGTTTCCTCTTTCACCCTTCCTTGATTGCAATTTCTTGGACATTGGGTGGTGAGAAGGATTAGTCAATTTAAGGGATTCAAATGTTTCCAATTTTGAAATAAAGGACTAAACATTACTGATGGGGGAAGACAGTCTGAGATGTTCTGTAATTTATATAGGATAGAATTTGCAGAGGTTACCATGTTGAAAGGCTATCTACTTTATCTACAGGTGTTCACCCAGATAAAAGTCTTATCAATTTCTGTTCTGAGGATGTGGGTTTTGAATGAATTATCAAAATGACTCTTTTATTTCCCTTGTTTTGACACTTGATAAAATGTCTCCTGTTTTTTCTTGTTCTGACACTTGATAAAATGCCTGGCACTTAATTGTCATATAAAATTTCTGGTGCTTAATTGTCAGTTTCACTAACTAGCTAGGCATACAATGGCATATCAAATGCAACTTTGTCCATGTTATGTCTTGTCACATTCAACAAGGGGACTTCCAACATTTGCATGTGAAAGCCAAGTGGAAAGTGAATGAGTGGTGTGAGTCGGTGTTGGAGACACCGTGTAGTGGCGGTGGCGTGTGAGCCTCAAACGTGCTGTCTTGGGTTGCCGCCTTTCAAGAGTGGCACACATGTAGGTTGGAGACATCCTGAAGGCGATGGATTGTCCTTCATTGTAATGAGTTTTAGCAAAAACAATTTCTCACTTATAAAAATAATTTTGAATTGGAAAATTGCTAATTGATTGCAACAGTTGTTATAGATGGTTCTCAGAATCCCTACAGTTACCTAGTTTTGTGAGTGGGGATTAGTTAGAAGAAGAGTGCGGGACCTGATAGTTAAGGAAGAATTCATGCGGCACCTTTTGGATACTGATTTGATATTGTTCATTGCATGTACCAGTTCTTTTGGTATTTTATGAATTTATGGTGATGCTTGGTTTGCATAATTATATTACAATTTTTCTCTTTGGTGCAGATTTCACAGAACTTATATGAGCCATATGTTGAAGAAGCTTCTCTTTTCAAGGGGTGCTCTCTGGGATTCATAAAGCAGATTGTAAGCCATCATGCTATTCATATTTAGCATTACGTGAATTCTAAAGGATGGGCTATGATAAGTTCATATTATCTTAGCCATAAAAAAAGTTGAAAGTAATATGATATCTGTGAACTTGTTCACATCCATTTAGTTTAGAAGTCATAGTTTATCTAATTGCTACTGATTCCATAGAAGTGATGGATTAGCTGACATCTCCAGTTTAACTTTCCACATGCAGCATCAATTGGGCCTTTTATTAGGAATTGTTTATTCATTGCAAGCATTACTATAACAGCTCAATCTTGTCCTAATATAGTTTTGATCTCAAATCCATATTTTGGAACTTGAAAGTAATAGGTTTTCTTGCACGATTTGCTCTCTCCACAAATTTCTCTTGAACAATATGGCACTTCTGGTATCAATTGTAATGTAAGTGTAGAAAGTCACACCATGCAAGTAGTCTATCTACGCATGCCAGTTCAGTGCCCATATCTTACCTGGGGCTCTCATCAAGTTCTTTCAAGGTTTTCTTGTAGCATGATCCAATTATTAAGATTAGAGATTAGGTTTGCTAGGATTGAGAGGCAAGACTTTTCAAAAGCAGGGGGAATATGACTCTGATAGAGAGTACCTTCTTGAGTTTTGTGACCTGTTTTACTATAAAATGAAAGTGCTCAGACCTATTTTAGGCCCTTTTTTCCTGTATTCGGGAGTTTTCTGGGTGCCTTGAAGAGGGGGTATTTTATAGCATGAAACTTGATGATTCTCAAAATTAGTGGGTTCATTGGGATGATGTTTGTTTCCACTATACAGGTTGGCAGCTTGTGAGTGAAGCAGCTTAGGATCTTAAAGGGGAATTATTGGGGGGTTGAGATGGCTTGGTTTTCAAGGAGAGTGATTTGTTTGAAACATGCGGTAGGAAGGAGAGGGTGAACTTGTGTTGTTTGGATTTCAACAGAGTTTTTTTGTGGAAAGGTAAAATAGTGGATTATTTGTAGCAAAGCTGTTTGGTAGATGAGGTGAGTACTTTTGTGGCAGGATGCTAAGTGCATGGATGCATCTTTGAAGGATGTATCTGCTGTACAATTCTCTATTTCTGTGGATAGAAGGAAAACAATGGTTATTCATTGAATGGGTGAACTGCTAATCTGAGAATAAGGTCAGCTTGACCAGCCTGAGACTGAGAATAGGAGTCATCAATGGATATTATTTCAACTTTTACCTGTTCTATATGGCTTTGGTAAGGTTGAGGATTCTACAGCCAGCGATTAAAGATGAACTTGAAGTAAATTAGAGGCATTAGGAGATGACTAATTATTAGGATGTCTCAGTGTATGGATGGTGGCACTCCTATCCTATCACATGATGTCATATGATTAAATTTTCTACACAACCATCAGTATTTAATGATATGACATCATGTCATACAATGAAGAGT
Source organism: Pterocarya stenoptera (assembly GCA_003123785.1). NCBI lineage: Eukaryota > Viridiplantae > Streptophyta > Magnoliopsida > Fagales > Juglandaceae > Pterocarya > Pterocarya stenoptera. Next base: position 148,091 of record QEOT01008544.1, on the reverse strand, counting down.
ATCACATGTCCATGGGAAGGCATTTGATCATTTTCTTTTATATAGTTTGATTGCTAGGTCACCTGGATGTTCTCTTTTGTTCATTGTATTTGTTATACTTGAGGCACCTTTTAGTTTAAGTTGGAGGGTTGTTTAATTTTAACGTTGCTTGAGTGCCTGTTAACTGCGTTGTTCAGTGTTTTGTATCCGATTGTATGTTTACATAGTTTCATCAGATGACCCCTTTTGTGTTCTTTTTTTACATAATTTTTTTTCTTTTCTCTAACATCATTATGAGATTATTTGTCATAAATTTCAATCATAAAAAACAGAACTACGTAGAGCACTCCCAATGGTTTATGTATCTTATCCTTTAAAATACACCACCAAAATCTACTTTTTCTATTTTACATACTGACTTTTACAATATACCATACATCAGTTTATCTATTTTTTCTTTATGTTATATTATTTAATAGTTTGTTGGAAAAAAAGTACGATGAGAGAGAAATTATTGTGGGAGATAAAGTACATGAAAAGAGAATAAATCAATAAAATATTTTTACATTTGTGAACAGTTAATGCTAAATGTAGCTGAACACTGTAACGAAATGTAAAATAGATTTGAAAATAGAGGATCCGTTGGAGGCACTTTTGAGCTACTTTTCTTCAAATTTTACATAAAAATGGGTTTTACAAAACCCATTGGGAGTGCTCTAACATTAGAAGCTTAGCTTCTTTCAGTGGAGCTGACTCATTCATTTCATGGTGTATCAGGCAAGCAGAGTCCATGAGGAGTTTTTCCTCCCAGGGGAAGTGATTATAGAACCGGGAAACATAATAGATCAACTTTATATCATATGTCATGGTGAAGTGGTATGAATGTCTTTCTAATGATTTCATCTCCATTATGTCTGTCTTTTCAATTGTTTTGTGTACTTGCATTCAGCATCTGTATGGAATATTTATGGCATTTAGAGAATATGACTGACTCAAAATAGTTTAGCATTTTTTATTCTATGAAAAAGTGCAAATTTTTAAAGTTAATAAGCTCATAAATTAAGGGAAGCATTTTTATAGAGTAACAAGATTTTGTGTACAATTTTATGGAGGGAAAAATCAATTCACCTTTCATTCATTGATGTACAACTACATATATACTACATACACTTGACAATTATACCCTCACAAGTTACACTTATTACAATATATCATCTAACACTTCCCCTCAAGCTGGAGCATATATATCATATAAACCTAGCTTGAAACAAATAAGTTTCAACCGACTCCAACACAAAGACTTAGTAAACACATCTGCGAGTTGATCGGCAGACTTCACAAAAGGTGTAGAAATGTCACCACTTAGTATCTTACTTGAATGAAGTGACAATCAATCTCTATATGTTTAGTCCTCTCATGGAACACAGGATTAGAGGCAATATGCACTGCGGCTTGATTATCACAAAATAGCTGGAGAGGGATAGGAGCTGGAAATCCAATCTCTTTAAGGAAGTGTTGCAACCATGTTGGCTCACTAGTAGTGTGAGCCATTGCCCTGTATTCAGCTTTTGCGCTAGACCGAGTTACTACTACTTGTTTTTTACTTTTCCATGTAACCAAGTTACCTCCCACAAAGGTACAATATCCAGTAGTAGATCTTCTATCTGAAGGAGATCCTGCCCAATCAACATCTGAAAAAGCTTTAACCCTAAGATGTCCATTTGATCGATACAGTAATCCAAGGCCAGGGGCTCGCTTAAGATAACGAAGAATATGAATTACAGCATCCCAATGTGAGACCCTAAGCGTTTGTAAAAATTGACTCAGTACACTCACTGCATAAGAGATGTCCGGTCTAGTGATAGTGAGATAACTCAATTTTCCAACAAGTCTTTGATACCTACCTGGGTCTCCAAACAAGTCTCCTTCATCTTTCAAGAATTTATGATTTGGGTCCATAGGGGTGTCAATAGGTCGTGCACCCAACATGCCGGTTTCTTCCAGAAGGTCAAGTACATATTTCCTCTGAGATAGGTTGATACCCTCTTTAGATCCACTGACTTCAATTCCAAGGAAATATCTAAGCTTGCCCAAGTCTTTTGTCTGAAATTGATCATGTAAACACTGTTTCAACCTAGCAATTCCAGCAGTCACTCCCAGTAATTACAATGTCGTCCACATATACAACCAACAAAATGTGAGTTGCATCACTATGTAGGTGAAATACCGAATGGTTTGTTTGGCATCTATGAAGACCAAATGCTAATACAACATCAGAAAACTTCCCAAACCATGCCCGAGGAGATTGTTTCAAACCATATAATGCCTTTTTTAACTTGCATACAGTACCTCGATACTCTCCCTGAGCAACAAACCCAGGTGGTTGCTCCATATAAACTTCCTCATGCAAGTCGCCATGTAAAAATGCATTCTTAACATCCAGCTGAAATAAGGGCCAATCTAGATTAGCAGCAAGAGAGATCAGCACTCGAACAGAAGATATTTTGGCAACAGGTGAGAAAGTCTCCTCGTAATCAATGCCATATGTTTGAGTGTAACCCTTAGCAACCAAGCGGGCTTTCAAACGTTCCACGGAACCATCAGGATGAAATTTGATTGTATATACCCATTTACAGCCAACAGGTTGCTTACCAGGTGGTAGTGGAACAAGATCCCATGTCCCATTATGGTGAAGGGCATCCATTTCATTTTTTATAGTTGTCCTCCATCCCGAATCAGATAAAGCATCCTAAACTGTCTTAGGAACAGAAAGTTTTGAAAGCTGAGAAGTAAAACATGACAATGAAGGAGATAAGGCATGATATGAGACAAATTGACTAATCGGATGTTGAGTAACACAAGATCGAGTACATTTGCGGAGAGCAATAGGTGGAGAGTTTGAAATGCTGGGTAACTCAGGATCTGAAGATGGAGACACGGTTGGTGAAGGCATGGAAGCCGGCGGCTGCAAACGACGTGAGTAAACCTGTAAAGGAATTGAGGGAGGCATGGATGAGGGTTGGGTAAGGTTGGGTGAGTGTGAAGGAGAAAGTGTAAGAGTAGGTAACGGTAGAGGATCACACTCAATACTCGAAACTGTGTCTGAGAAATAGGATATGGACTCAAAGAAGGTAACATCAGCACTCGTGAAGTAGCCTCTAAGAACAAGACTATAACAACAATATCCTTTTTGAGTTCGAGAATAACCAACAAAAAAACACTTGGTAGAACGTGGATCAAGCTTATCAAAACCTGGGCCAAGATTATGAACATAGCAAACACACCCAAAGATTTTTGGAGGAAGAGTAAATGGTGGCGATGAAGGAAACAAGATGGAAAAAGGAGAAGAACCATCGAGAACTGATGAAGGCATACGATTAATAAGGTGACAAGCAGTAAGAACACCATCACTCCAAAATCGTTTAGGAACATGCATGTGCAGTAAAAGTGCTCGGGTTACATCTAACAAATGAAGATTTTTGCATTCAGCCACCCCATTTTGTTGGGGTGTATAAGAACATGAAGTTTGATGAACAATTCCTTTGTTACTTAAGTAAGTAGCAAAGTCACTTGATTGATATTCTCTAGCATTATCAGAACGCAAAACTTGAACCCTTTTGTTAAATTGGGTTTTAATTTCTTTCCAAAACACTTTGAGAATGGAAAGAAGTTGAGATCTTGCTTTCATCAGAAACACCCATGTCACACGAGAGTAGTCATCAATAAATGTGACAAAATACTGAAACCCATTTGATTTAATGTTGATTGGTCCCCATATATCAGAGTAGGGAAAGAGATGGGTGACCAAGACGACAGTGCCATTCATAAGCAGATGATGAGGAGGATGTAAGAGCTCGAGTGAGTGACTGTTTAACATCAAGATAATACAGACCGCCAACTTCATGTCTTGTACCAATCTTGTTTCCCGTCTTGAGATCCTGAAAGACACAAGAAAAGGGATAAAAGATCACTGAACATTGAAGACTTTGAGTAATCTTACTAATGGACAACAAACTAAATGGACAACTAGGAGTATATAGAACAGATGACAAAGATATAGAGTCAGTGAGCTTAGTGGATCCAATGCCTGTAACTTTAGTAAGAGAACCATTAGTAAGAGTAACACTTTTTGAAGATGTCACAGTATCCAATTTAGATAAGACAGAGGACAAACCAGTGAGATGTTCAATAGCTCCCGAATCAATGATCCATGGAGCTTGAGTGGATGAGGCAAGACATGAAGATGTTGTACTTGATTAGGCAAGGGTAGTTGTGAAAGATGAAACCCGTGTGCGACCTAAAAGCTTATTATACTCATCCTTTGATATACTAATCATATCTTGACAAATGCCTCTACTACCTCGGCCTTCACTCCCACTAGGAGCAACATATGAGGCAACTATATCATGCAACTATAACTCAAATTTAGTTGTCATTGATGCAGAAAAAATATCACAACTGAACTTAGAGATTGAAACTCCACACAATATATGAGAAAAACCACAATTCAACTTGAGAATCCAAGAAACACACTCTGAAAATGTAAAAACTTAGCTCAAGTACCATAAAAATAAGCCGAATAACAACATTTCGATCTGTTTCTGTCAGAAATACACTGTATCGGCCTATATCTGTTCTGAATTGGACTGTTTCGGCCGAAATCGGACCGTATCGGCTAAGAACCAGTCAGTATCGGTTATATTCCGGCATGTATCGGAAAAATCAGGAATGTATTGGCCGGTATCGGGTATCGGTCAAAACCGATTTCAACTTAAACCCAAAACTGGATTAGATTATCCTAAACGAGGATAAGTGGTATGGGAATTACCTTATCCTTGTTACCAAACAGGCGTTATCCCCGATTAGGGATAGGATTTTACTCCAGGTTGTGGTTATCCGCACTCGAGGATGGGATTGGCTATCCCTGCAACCAAACACTACCTTTCTTCGCTACTTGCCGGCGACAGGCGGCACTTCCGGCGGCCGTTGACGACGGGGAACTCACCCCTGGTGTCCAATACCGGAGAAGACACCGGAAACTTGCCGGAAACACTTCAAACACCTATCGGGCCGCCGACGACAGAGGAGAAGCCACTTCAAACACCTATGGGGACGTCGGCAAACTAGAATCTGGCAGCTGCAAACACTGGTGGGCTTAGATCTGGTGACAAAAGTTGGATACGACACTGGAAAACACTCCAACGAGTTCAGACCATAGTGAACCTGATTTCGGCGTGAACCACACTTACCACCATCGGACAACCGTATGCTCTGATACCATGTACAATTTTATGGAGGGAAAAATCAATTCACCTTTCATTCATTGATGTACAACTACATATATACTACATACACTTGACAATTATACCCTCACAAGTTACACTTATTACAATATGTCATCTAACAGACTAGAAGCCATTCACAATAGTTATGATGGAAGAAGGATATCTTGAATATCCATGCTGGTGTTGATACAGGTTTTATGACAACCTTTAATCCCCCACCCCCACCTTCTCTCCTCAGAGATCCGAAAGTTCTGAAGTTTGTGTTCACCATGATAAGGGTCATAACAGAAGCACTTGTAAAGGTGAAAATCATAGCATTAATAAGTAGGCCTATCTTAATAGTAAATGTATTGTTGACCTGAAATATGCCCTTTTATAGTTTTGTTAATAGGTGAAATATAAACTGCACCTTTCACAACCTTGACAACTGACTCCGATGCCTTTGGTTTGTGCCTCCCGCTCTTTCTCGACCCACCAGTACCTCCACTTGTCAAATTCATTCAAAACCGAAATCCAATTTCACCAATTGTAGGACATAAATTCTCTAAAAACGTAACCCTCTCAGCCTTTGTGGTTTTTTTTTATTTGTTGTGAGAGAGGAAGGGAGGGATCGGGCTTCTATAGGTGGTCTGTCTGGCAGTTTAAATTGGAATACGGTAGCAGTTGATCTAGTGTTATAGGTACAGAGGCCAGTGGTTTTGGACTCCCATGGAGAGTGGTGCTTGTAACATGGGTTTCTAGGAAGAAACCACATGGATCTTTGAAGTGAGTGACATGGCTTGATGTAAAACAGACAGTAGGATAGAAAAGTTTGGTTAGAGCTGCAAGTACGACAGGTTGATCAAATGTTTTTACGAAAAGGGTGTCATTAGATGACTATAAGCACAAGGCCTATAGCTTGTACTTTACCTTTCTATACATAGCTTGAGAATGGGTCAATATCCATTAGAGTTCTTGTCCGAACTCTAAGATCCTAATCTCTTGACAAATGATATATTTTCTTACATGCATCAGAATGTGTCGTCAATATATGCACCCGATTATTAATCTTAAGAATATGTGTAATATGTAAAGATGGAATATATATTTTCTTATTTGCATGCTTTTTAAGTTAGATACAGCCTCTATAATATTTTCCACAGGAGGAGGTAGGGAATGTGGAAGATGATGAAACAGAGGAATGTCTTACGCGTCAGCAAGCTTATGGGTCATTTGGCGAGGTTTCTTTTCTTTGTAACATTCCTCAGACTCGTACAGTTCGAGTTTGTGAACTATGCAGGGTCTTGCGGCTTGATAAACGTTGTTTTACAGAAATCCTGGAGATATGTTTTTCTGATGGACAGATTATCTTGAACAACCTTCTTCAGGTAAATGGATCATCTTTCTCCTTCCATTTGACATTTTACCCTAAAAATATGGTCTTTGAGATATGATGTCGATGCCTTCTCCAAATTCTACAGTATAGAATCAATTGTGTCCACTAAAACTTTCTCTGTATTTGCTGAAAGTATTCTGAAATATCACTCTTTTTATGCGGCAAGAAATTTAAACCAATAGTCAGTAAATAACATTCCCACACTTTTATCAACTACAGGGAAAGGACCCCAACCTCCAGAGCAAGATTTTGGAATCAAATATAACACTATATATTGGACAGCAAGAATCAGAGCTGGCTGTGAGGGTTAATTCTGCTGCCTATGACGGAGATTCTAATCGCCTAAAACGTTTGATCAGAGCAGGAGCCAATCCCAACAAGGCAAATTATGATGGTAGATCACCTTTGGTATGGATTTTAGAAGGCTAAGTTGCATTTTAATATTCTTTGACAATAGAGCAGTGGAATACTGTCACTCATATTTTTACAAGTTTAGATACTTCATACTCTTTTCTCCTTGCTGCATCTCAATTATGTAAACTGGCATCTTTTCTTTAAAAAAAAAATTTAACTGAGGGAGAGGTTAGAGACTCATCCAATTCCTCTGAATTTAAGTGACACTAAGGAATATTATATGTCATCACATACAGAAACAAAGTGTAACTTGATACTGATTTCATACCCAAGGTCTTATATGTCATTGTTGTTAGTTTATGCAGTTATGCACTTTGTGCTGAATCATCTTAATGGTGTTTGGTACTCGCCCTACCCTTTCAATTTACTAGGAATGAAATGAACTCACTCATACTAATATATAGTTTTGTTTCTTTCAGCATATTGCCGCATCCAAGGGATACGAAGATATTGCTTGTTTCCTTATTCAACAAGGAGTGGACATCAACATTTCAGGTATGCCTTTCTACTGGTTGATTCCCATCGAGGGATTGAGCAGCTCTGCACGGGAGAGAGAGAAAA